>JBAMBO010000252.1:0-47086 GCA_037044535.1 Lordiphosa magnipectinata | reverse complement strand
TTGATGTGTGTGTACCTATTAATATGATCAGGTGTGTACATCCGGCTTCTGTTAAGCTTACATTTGCTCCTTGGCTTTTGAATAGCAGAGAATAGGATTGAAACGGGGATTGGAAGGAGGACTCTCAGTAAGAAAAAAGGCAGCAGCAACTCAGCAAAGCTTTAAAAGCTTTTCGCTAAACAATGATTTGAAAATTCTAGCAAAGGTTTACTTCAGAATTCTTACAAATGACAAGAATTTGTAAGCCAATTATGAGCCTCCATATATGATGGGGAAAGGGGGAAGGTGGGGGTCTCGGCCTTCTTTCAAAATTGCAACAAGAATGGGAACAAACTAGCAACAACAACAACAACAACAACAACAACAACAAAATCAATTGCGTTTTAATATTTGCGCCCACCTTGGACTAGAGGAATATACATACTATACTACAGCAAGCTTCAAGTATGTATGTAAGTAGCGGTGGTAGCACCAGCACCTCCCCCTCCCCTTTCGGTTCTCAGGTAGTTCTAGAAATGGCCAGGTAGTAGGCAGCCGCTTTACTTCTAGACTCTCAACAAACTCATGAGGGTTGGCTGCATTTTTCCGCGTCGCGTCTGTTTTGTCGGTTGTCATGGGCAACCTCTGTATATACAAAGTGTATATATGTACAAACCTATATATGGCCGGTAGGTTTGCTGCGTCATTTCTATTGAACGACTCGTCGTCGTCCATATGTTTCTATATAGCAACTACAGCACCAGCAGCAGCAGTTATATTGCAATGGCTAGTGGGTTGCTGATTCACTTGACCAAATTTGGGCGCGAAATTCAATTGAATTTATTGTCTCTCTCTCTCTCTCTGTCTCTGAGCTGTCTTGTAATTGAAAATAATTTCAAAAATTATACCAACCCACGACTCAAAAATCAACCTCAACTCCCACACGCAAGTTCTGGGCAAGCTGAAATGGCTTAGTGAAAATGGATGGACTATCGAATGTGTTTTCTGTAGATGCCGGTTAGAATCGGGAAGAAACACAACACATTGCTGAAACCTGAAACCCAAGTGGTTAGTGGTCGTCGAATTGGGTCTGATAAAACAAAACCGCTGCAGTGGCGTCCACAAAGCTAGCAAACTAGTCGACAATCTTTACATTAGACCGTGTCCGGGACTCATTCTCAAGTTACAGGGGCAAAGCCCAGAAAGCGACTCCAGTTTAAGAGGACTGCTTGCTTGCTTCGAATGCTTCTTCTTGGGTTTGGATGGGTTGTGTAACCGTTTTGGGTAGTATTTGATTCTTCGTCCTTGTCGGCGTGCTCCACTTGTAGCCCATAATTTACCGCCAGCTTTTTATGGGCCTGAAAGACATCCTTGTCCTTCTTCTCCATGGTGGGCCCGCTCTCCTGCTGACATGTTGTCCGTCTTGATTGCTGTCCTCATCTTCTACTTGGAGCTCTGTTGTTCCAGTGTTTTGAACTCGGTGGCTGGACACATGGATTCGTCGTCAACCTTCGATTCAGCCAAGTATGTACGTAGTATGAAAAGAAAAGAAGAAGAAAGAAAAAGGGAGTGAAAATTTAGTAGTTGTTGATATTAGGAACCCAAGAGTCCAATTCGAGGAAGGTGGCTGCCTCGATAGGATGAGTCCATAGTGTGACAGGTGTACTGTGTCATGTGGTCCCTGACCACATTTGGGGCATTTGTCCAATATGTCTGGATTGATGCGGGCCAGATAACTGTTTAATTGCCTAGTCTTTCCGGAGCGTAGTTTTGCAAGTGTTGTTCTGTGTCCTCTCGCTCTGGTGTATAGGCGGGTGATGTATATATTGTTGATGGTGTTTTCAACCATGGTGATGTGTGCCTCATTTCTGGCTTCTATGCACTCGGATTGCGTCATCGGTCGAGAGCCGAGAAGATGCACTATTGAAGAGTAATAAGTTCTTAGATCAAAGCGGACTGGTTTGTCCCTTCTGGGGTTGTTGAGGGTTGGGATGAATGTCCGTTTATGTGGACATTGAGCACCGGCTTGACTTCCTTTGTCCAAGTCGTTACTAATGTGGGAGAAGATTTGGTGGACGAGAGGGAGAGGTGGTTCCTGTGTGAGAAAAAGTTTCTAGTGTTGGCAGGTAGCTGTTTAGCCTGTCCTTCAGGGTTTTCACATCCCTGCCTGACGTTATTATTTGTGCAGTCGTCGGCATATGAGACTATCTTTACCTCTCGTGGCGGTGTTGGATGTTGAATTTAGACTGCGGCTTTGTAGAAAATGTCATCACCTATAAACTGTTGATTTGAATTTGAAAAAGTAGGCGCAATTTTGTTTAAAATATAAAATAGTCAAAAAAAGTTGTCTATTTAGCTCTGCTGATAATTCAGGGCGTTAACAATGCGTTCGCCCAGGGTAATTGCTTTCCTGCCGGGTATGTCTTTTTTTTGGGTAAATATTGCAAAAACTCCCCGTGAGTTTGAAAGTGGCGCCTGTTGTTAAAATCAAACAGCTGTTTTTGTCAACGTGGCATTGCGAATATCAAAATGATGATGATTTGTCAATGGAAACAGCATCATTTTTAGAAATGAAAATGATAAGAAATGAAACCAGGCTATAAGATAGATGTGTATAAATATAAAAATGCATTCGTGTGAGGAATACACATTGCCTCACACGATGCATATTAAGTGGTGGGGACCGGATGACCTTTTCAAGTGGTTCCCATGGTCGATCCTTTTCAAGTGGTGTGTCTGCTGGGCTGATCCTTGTCACTGCGGCTATTAATATTTAATGCTATTACAAAAGGTGGCACACAGGCTAAATATTTAATGTTACAAAGAATGATGGGCCTATGATATGTAACGCAACGTTAGGATTGTGGTCGAGTCTCATGTTCAAGTTTTGAACAACATTAAATGTTGGGTGTCTTCCACATTGCAAATACTTTTAAAGAGAGTATTGATGCTCTAATCTCTCTGATCCCCGCTGTAAGCCCCATAAAAATAGAAATAAAACCTTGCTTAAACTAAACGGTCAATATAACGCCGACATATTTAATTTGTCTTAAAATGTGGTTAAGAGAACTATACAATTTTGTTATTTATTTTGTTTCCAAAGAACACTGATTGACTTGAAATTTTGTAAACATTTTTGGGGTCTTCTTACAGCTATAAGCTAACCAAGGTATTTCAATAGCAGCGTCTTTAAGAAACACCATATGCCCTGTGGTGGTTCGGGGTTAGGCTTCAAAACAAAATAATTAAACGCAAAGCAGGCAATGAGTACGCTGATTAAGAATTTAACCAGAAGAATAATATTGTCTTGAGCCCACTGGAATACAGGAGCTGGGTTAAAGGTCTGGGGTGGCGGTTCCATTGGTAGCTGAGATACTTCAGCTGTATTAATCAACTGGGGTGGTGGTTCCATGGGTAAATGCGGTTGTGCTGCGTTAAGGGCCACCGCGGTTGGACCTGTGTTTAACTGGGGTGGCGGTTCCATTCTTGATTCCGGCTCTACTAAGGCTACAGCGTCAGACTGCACCTCTTCACTTTCTACTTCCTCTGTCTGGACCTCCTTATCTGCATTTGGAAAAAGCAAATATCTTCCACGCGAGGTTTGTTGTGCTTTGTGAAGTTTCGTTATGGAGATGGCTACGGATCGGTGTACCTTAAAAGCACTTGGTTTCTTTACACCCGCTTGAACTTTTCTGACACTGGGTATATTCTTCAATGTCGCTTCGGGGACAGACTTGTCTAATCGTTTAACCTTGTCGCTGCCTACTGCCGTTTGCTCTCCTTCAGCCTTGTTGCCAGTCTCCTTGTTCTTCTTGACTTTATCCTTGCCACGGTTTACAGCATCTTTCCTTGCCTGGACCTCCTTCTTCTTCTTGTCTTTATCCTTGGCCCGGTCGAGCGCTGCTTGCTTTTCTTGTTCCTGGTTGCCAATCTCATTGTTGTCTTCTGGGCGCAGTTGCTCCCCAACAACTTGAGTCTTTTTATTTGCGGTCTTCTTACGGTAGATATAACGTTGACCGCCACATGTTTGAACATAAAGATCCATTTTGGATTGTGCAAAAGTCTAAGGATACCAATTTTAGCACAAAAATTCAGCAGTTTTTCTTTATTTTTGTTTTGTTTTTTTTACTTACCGGTTAAAAGTGAAAATATTTGAATAATATTATATATTTTCTTATTTTTTAGTTGTGGTGTTGCCAGTATCAAGTATTGTTTTGTACTGACTAAAATGGAAGCTGTGTTAGGTATATGCTTTTTTTCAGTTTGACATTAGAGACAAAGCCAACTTGAGGCTACAAATTTTTATATTTTAAATACAATTTTATTTCATTTCATTTAATTTCAGTCCATTTTTTACACCCGCAACTCTAAGAGAGTGCGAATGGATTTCAGCTATCAGTTGACACTTTTCTAGTCTTTTTTTCTCACCATAAATGGATTAAAAGAGGCACTGAAATAGTTCGATTGAAGATCAATTTTCAAGTCGTTCTTTGTTATGTGATACCTAAAATTAACTTTACCCTAATGAGAGTGAAATTAAATTGCCATAACTCTGGCTGATGCTGTGGCCACGAATCTGATATTTTAATATATTTTTATTATTAAATGAAATTAATAATATATAAATTGTTTTCATCATTATGACTTTTGACAATCTGCAGTATTAGCGCAGTGAACGTTGGTAGCTGCCTCTTCAGACATTTTCCTTAAAATTATGTCTGCCACAATCAATGGCATTAAATGCAGTTCGATGTAGTCCCGATCAGCGGCACTTAACGAACACCTCGCACTTGGCAAAGATTTCGTTCATCTTGATTGGAAAGTAATTGGCGCATTTCTGGCGATTTGCCTCCGTAAAGTTGGTCAGCATGATGATCTTCTGGATGTACTGCTGTAGCATGTGTGACTTGGCAGCGACTATAGCTCCGCTGAACTCGAAAATGGTATTGGGCAGTGGTCCCTGGGTGGCCACATAGCACTTGACCACGTAGTCGCGGCCATGGCAGGGAAACGTTAAGAAATGGAAGTGATTTATAAAGTTGAAGTTTTGATTTTATTGGCATCCGCTAGACTACCGCTTGATAGGAGGCCAGCAGTTCGGTGTCCACTGAACTGGGAGCGGGCATTTGGTTTGTGGTCGTTTTACTGTCTCGATCATTGGTCCTTTTGGTCTGGTAGCTGTGATCGCAGGCATAGTTGAGGCGAATCATATCGAACTGATTGAGGGGAATGGAGGCGCTTAGAAGTGTTTGAATGCTGGCCAAATAGATTTCAAGCTCCTCGCTTGTGTGGTTTGTGGTGACAGGAGACGTCACATTATGTTGCAGACCGTGTTTCCGAGTGTTTCTTATTCGCCAAGTCCCGCACCTTGCTCTTCACTTTCACATCGTTTATTAAATTCAGCTTGCTTCAGCAGGAATCTTTTTTAGATGCGCTCATTTTCAATTAGGCCTTCCAATTTGGGCGCACAAATTAGAATCGAAACCGATTTTGCTCACGTCAAGGCAAAAAAAGAAGCGTTAACAGCACTTAATATAGTGGCAAACGTAAGCATATTTCACTATTGGTAGAAACCGAATATGAAACGGCCATACGAAAAAAGTTTATGGGGTCGGAAATTAATATTTCTATGCGCTGCAAACTTCTGGTCAAAATTATAATACCCTTTGCAAGGGTATAAAAATGCATTCGTGTGAGGAATACACATTGCCTCACAAGATGCATATTAAGTGGTGACGACCGGATGACCTTTTCAAGTGGTTCCCGTGGTTAATCCTTTTCAAGTGGTGTGTCTGCTGGGCTGATCCTTGTCACTGCCACTATTCATTTTTAAAGCTATTACAAAAGGTGGCATGTTTATGACATAGGCGACAAAGGTTAACTATTTAATGTATGTGGGGTTTGGTGACCTGTTAACTTAACTATTTAATGTTACAAAGAATGATAAGTTTATGATATGTAACGCAACGTTAGAATCGTGGTCGAGTCTCATGTTCAAGTTTTGAACTGCTTACCTTGATGCGCGGAATGCGATTGACTCTCTGACAAGCAATCTATGACTCTCACAAGCTCAACTAAGAGACATTTTCACTGCATAAAGATTGATAAGTAAGAATCACTACGTTACGGGGCAAAACTTTGAAAAGTTTGTCGCTAACCAAAGTTGAATTGCTTACGTTGATGCGATTGACTCTCTGCCTGCATTTTACAGTTAAGCTGTCTCTCACAAGTTCAACGAAGAGACACCACTCCCCCACTGTCTAAAGTTTGATAAGTAGGAGGAATCACTACCAATGGTTGAACTAAGCATAACAATCAAACAGACAGACAGAAAGAGGGAGAGAGAGAGAGAGAGAGCGCGTCTCATTTCATACGGCGGCCCGCCTTGTTGTGGGGCTTCCTCCCCCCAACCACCCACCCACACTCTCTTAGCCTGTCTAAGTGGATTTGTTGTCGCTGCGTGCGCTTTATTAGCCACCGTGCACCAGTTGGCACTGTCCCTCTCCCTCTCCCTCTCCCTCTCATCATCTGTAGCTAACTCTTGGCGTGTTCGCATTACATTTTCATGCAACAGAGTTTTCTAATGTCAAAGACACGATCAATTACAAGCGGTTTTCAGGCGACGGCTCGTGACTTTTGAGGGATGGGGGTGAGTGAGGCACACTAGCAGCGCACTTTGATTTGACACGCAGACAGCAAACGTTTAAGAATTTCCAATTACAATTCAGGTGTGGGTTAGAAATTGCATTGAAATGTTCTTTTATATATGACTTGGTATATTCAGAATCTTGATTAGTCATTTAGCGCCACATGAAATGGCCTTAAGCGGCTTACGAACATCAAAAAGCAATCGGATATTGCGCAAGCATCGTTTGTTTTGTTTCCGCCTTGGCGGCACCAGAGACTCGGCAAGCAACAGGTCAGCTAAGTTCATTACAAAACGCTCATAGAGAGTTATGCAAAAAACATAAAAAAAAGCCATTGGGTCGGTCGAGTGAAAGTGAGATGGCAACAGCAACAGGTGATGACGGAAACGCATTGCGTTTGCCCGTTTCAAGGCAAACAAGATACACACCAGCCATCAATCAATCAATCAATCAATCAATTAATCAATGCAAAGCAAAGCAAAGCAACGTAAAGAAATTGCTGACAAAAAAGAAACGCAAGAAGGAAAGCAACGAACTTGAAGCCAACTTCTTTGGTTATACAAAACAATATAAATTATTGTTTGCAGAATTGAAAGAGAGACGCTGCGACACGCACAAAATACAATACCATAAGAAGAAAAAACAACAACAACAACTATCACAATCACAAACAGAACGTAAGATGAGTCGAGTGAGAGAGAGAGAGAGATTTTGCATACACAAAGTGACTCAGGTACATATGAAACCAAAGGCTTAAGAAGTACAGTGGGTACAGTGTAAAAGCCACCAAATACCTTGCCCAAGGAAATTAATATTGTGGACGAAATGAGTTTTTACTTCATTTTAAAAGTTTTCCAAGTTCACCAAAGGAAAACTCAAAGACTTTATTTTCACACTGGCGCCCCCAAGAAAAGAAAACTCCATTAACTTGATCTCCCAATCGTTGCACCTATCATTAATCTCTCTTTGAATGATGAATTGAGGCCTGCTTTTGCTTAAATCCATCATGTGTATCGCAACACCCTGTTTGATCTTAATGTTTGAAATAAATTTATAAACGGAGCACTAAAGGTGTCAGTTTAAAGTCAGTTTCATGGATCCATCATTAATCTTTTATAATCTTGTCAAAATACATGTAAAAGGCAGCTATACTTTAATATTCTAAAGAAGCTTGGGTTCGGAGGTTCAAAGTTAAAGGTTCGCGGACCGGAAGGTCAATAATTTGTAAAGTTGGGTTCATGATTTTGATTTAATCGATTCGATTCAATTGGTTTCTTACTCGTTTCTAGTATTTCCGTTTTAAGTTTTAGAAAATGAACGACATAATTTTCAGTTGGTTTTTGTTATACCCTTGCAAAGAAGGGTATTATAATATTGACCAGAAGCTTGCAACGCATAGAAATATTCATTTCCGACCCCATAAACTATATATATTCTTGATCAGGGCGATGAGCTGAGTCGATGTCTCTTTCTACGCAAACTAGTCTCTCAGTTTTAAAGCTATCGAGGTGAAATTTTGCACAGAGTCTTCATTTTACTGCACGCTGCTAATATGTCGGAACCAACCGGATCGGATGACTATATCTTATAGCTGCCATAGGAACCATCGGTCGGAAAATGGGTCTTAGTAAAAAAAACTTTTTTGTTTTCAATGTCAAAATCGGTTTCGATTCTAATTTTTGCGGCCAAATTGGAAGGCCAAATTGAAAATGATCTAAAAAAGATTCCTGCTGAAGCAAGCTGAATTTAATAAACGATGTGAAAGTGAAGAGCAAGGTGCGGGACTTGGCGAATAAGAAACACTCGGAAACACGGTCTGCAACATAATGTAACGTCTCCTGTCACCACAAACCACACAAGCGAGGAGCTTGAAATCTATTTGGCCAGCATTCAAACACTTCTAAGCGCCTCCATTCCCCTCAATCAGTTCGATTTGATTCGGCTCAACACTATGCCTGCGATCACAGCTACCAGACCAAAAGGACCAATGATCGAGACAGTAAAACGACCACAAACCAAATGCCCGCTCCCGGTTCAGTGGACACCGAACTGCTGGCCTCCTATCAAGCGGTAGTCTAGCGGATGCCAATAAAATCAAAACTTCAACTTTATAAATCACTTCCATTTCTTAACGTTTCCCTGCCAGGGCGCCGACTACGTGGTCAAGTGCTATGTGGCCACCCAGGGACCACTGCCCAATACCATTTTTGAGTTCAGCAAAGCTATAGTCGCTGCCAAGTCACACATGCTACAGCAGTACATCCAGAAGATCATCATGCTGACCAACTTTACGGAGGCAAATCGCCAGAGATGCGCCAATTACTTTCCAATCGAGCTGAACGAAATCTTTGCCAAGTGCGAGGTGTTCGTTAAGTGCCGCTGATCGGGACTACATCGAACTGCATTTAATGCCATTGATTGTGCCAGACACAATTTTAAGGAAATTGTCGGAAGAGGCAGCTACCAATGTTCACTGCGCTTATACTGCAGATTGTCAAAAGTCATTTCATTTAATAATAAAAATATAATATATTAAAATAGCAGATTCGTGGCCACAGCATCAGCCAGAGTTATGGCAATTTAACTTCACTCTCATTAGGGTAAAGTTAATTTTAGGTATCACATAACAAAAAACGACTTGAAAATTGATCTTCAATCGAACTATTTCAGTGCCTCTTTTAATCCATTTATGGTGAGAAAAAAAGACTAGAAAAGTGTCAAATGATAGCTGAAATTCATTCGAACTCTCTTAGAGTTGCGGGTGTAAAAAATGGACTGAAATTAAATGAAATGAAATAAAATTGTATTTAAAATATAAAAACTTGTAGCCTCAAGTTGGCTTTGTCTCTAATGTCAAACTGAAAAAAAAGCATATACCTAACACAGCTTCCATTTTAGTCAGTACAAAATAATACTTGAAACAGGCAACACATAACAACAACTAAAATATAAGAAAATATATAATATTTTTCAGATATTTTTACAATTCAAAGGTAAGTAAAAAAAACAAAACAAAAATAAAGAAAAACTGCTGAATTTTTGTGCTATAATTTGGTATCCTTAGACTTTTGAACAATCAAATAATGGATCTTTATGTTCAAACATGTGGCGGTCAACGTTATATCTACCGTAAGAAGACCGCAAATAAAAAGACTCAAGTTGTTGGGGAGCAACTGCGCCCAGAAGACAACAATGAGATTGGCAACCAGGAACAAGAAAAGCAAGCAGCGCTCGACCGGGCCAAGGATAAAGACAAGAAGAAGGAGGTGCAGGCAAGGAAAGATGATGTAAACCGTGGCAAGGATAAAGTCAAGAAGAACAAGGAAACTGGCAACAAGGCTGAAGGAGAGCAAACGGCAGTAGGCAGCGACAAGGTTAAACGATTAGACAAGGCTGTTCCCGAAGCGACATTGAAGAATCTACTACCCAGTGTAAGAAAAGTTCAAGCGGGTGTAAAGAAAACAAGTGCTTTTAAGGTGCACCGATCCGTAGCCATCTCCATAACGAAAATTCACAAAGCACAACAAACCTCGCGAGGCAGATATTTGCTTTTTCCAAATGCAGATAAGGAGGTCCAGACAGAGGCTTTGGACAATGAAGAGGTGCAGTCTGAAGCTGTAGCTACGAATGTGGTTGAACATGACACATCAGCTGTAACTCCTGATGCACCTATGGAACCGCCAGCCCAGTTAAACACAGGTCCAACCGCGGTGGCCCTTAACGCCGCACAACCGCATTTACCCATGGAACCATCACCCCAGTTGATTAATACAGCTGAAGTATCTCAGCTACCAATGGAACCGCCACCCCAGACCTTTAACCCAGCTCCTGTATTCCAGTGGGCTCAAGACAATATTATTCTTCTGGTTAAATTCTTAATCGGCGTACTCATTGCCTTCTTTGCGTTTTATTATTCTGTTTTGAAGCCTAACCCCGAACCACCACAGGGTATTTTTGGATTTATTAAGAAGCTGCTATTGAAATACCTTGGTTAGCTTATAGCTGTAAGCAGACCCCAAAAATGTTTACAAAATTTCAAGTCAATCGGTGTTCTTTGGAAACAAAATAAATAACAAAATTGTATAGTTCTTACTAGATGAAGCTTAACCACATTTCAAGACCAATTAAATATGTCGGCGTTATATTGACCGTTTAGTTTAAGCAAGGTTTTATTTCTATTTTTATGGGGCTTACAGCGGGGATCAGAGAGATTAGAGCATCAATACTCTCTTTAAAAGCATTTGCGATGTGGCAGACACCCAACATTTAATGTTGTTCAAAACTTGAACATGAGACTCGACCAAGAATCAAACGTTGCGTTACATATCATAAGCCCATCATTCTTTGTAACATTTAATATTTAGCCTTTGTGCCACCTTTTGTAATAGCATTAAATATTAATAGCTGCAGTGACAAGGATCAGCCCAGCAGACACACCACTTGAAAAGGATCAACCATGGGAACCACTTGAAAAGGTCATGCGGTTCCCACCACTTAATATGCATCGTGTGAGGCAATGTGTGAGGCAATGTTTATACACTCGCAGCTATCTTTACAAATACTGCCTTAGATAAGTTTAGAAGTTAAGGGATGAGAAATTCTTAATAAAAGATAGCTCGCTCACACTGAGCGCGGGTCAGTACAAATGAAATCTTACAACCGTGCTGAACTAAATGTGTATAAGTCTATACAAATGTCAAATCAATCTGTTGGTGGCATTTTGGCGAAAAAGTGTCATGTGTAATCGTCTGTCAAAGTGGTTGTTTCCGATTTGAGCGGCAATGCTTGTTGATTTCGGGTTCGAGTGTCATTTGTACATGAACATCTCTGGTGGGGATGCTAAATTATGAAATCTATTAATTTCTATACCCTTGTAGTGGGTATGTCTATGTTTGTAGCGCATAGAAGGAAGCATCTTCGAACACATAAAGTATATGTATATATTGATCAGCTTGACGAGCTGAGTTAATATAGCCATGTCCTTCCGTCCGTCTCCTCCGTTAACCAAACTTTGCACGAAGTCTTAAGGTACAAATACGCTGCACATTTGTCGAAACCGGCCGGATCGAATGACTATACCCAGTGTTTGGAAGTACCTAGGTACATACCTAGATACATATTTTGCCTGTACCTTTTACCTTACCATCGGTATTTTTAAATTCCAGTATCTTTTACCTAAAGCAGGGCATCCACACACGAATTTGTTCGACGAACCAATTTGTCGAAACAAGAATTCATTTGCCCACTAACCAGGCGAACATTTCTCACGAACATCAGTTGCTTGAAAGTCTCAAAGTCAAAACTAACACAATCATGGTCTAGCTTAAAGCATTATTTCATCATTTTGAGGGCATTCAATAAATTCCAGCCACAATTCGTTGTTCACTCTACAAATATTTTTGACAAATGAGGTTCGTGCACTTGTTCCCATCCATTTACAAACATGTACGCACGAACTTACGCAAGATAGAAACGGTTCTATTCTCTGCGAACAAAAAGTCGAATACCTCCACTAACGACGAACAAATTCGTGTGTATGCCCTGCTTTACCTAGGTCCAAATTTACATTTACCTTGTCAAAAAGTAAGGTATAAGTTACTTTAATTTGAATGAGAATTTCAAATTTAATTTCAAATAATAGCCTTGTCGGGAAACTAATCTAAATTAATCATTCGTCCAATTTGGGATTGCCGGTGTGTTATAATAACATATATAATAACTGTGTTGTTCCTTAAGACGCTTTAAGTCGAGGAAATACAGAATACTGTCGGCGCAACTAGCATTGAAATAACAAACATAGAAACATACATATACTACGTTGATACACACAAAATTTCTTTTGAAAACAAATGATTCAGAATTATGATTATTTTATATTTGGCGCTTAACACAGATTATATTATATACCCATAACTGGTACGGTAATCTGGAAGAGTATACAGTGTAGATTATGTATGACGCTGTCATAACTGGTTCTAGTAGATAATTATAAAAGGAAATAAAGTTTGCATACTTTGAAGGGCATTACTCATGATAAATTTGGTGTGTTTATAAACGTAGTAAGTAATTGTTTTCGTGAGCTATTTGCAAATAACGAATTAACTCACACTTACAAAATTGTTATTTGTAAATAAGACGTGCGTATAAACGTAGTATCTGTTCAGAATCTGCAGAATATCAACTTTTCCACGAGAAATTTTTCGCTCGTTTACTTAAAGTTTTCTGTCAGTGCCTTCCAGTCTAGTTAGTCTTCACTGTCGCCTAGAAAGAGCTTCAAATGAAAGCCCTTTCATCAAGTCTTAAGAAACCCAACCCCAAAAAAACATAACAAAAGGATCGCAATTTCATGCCAAATGCCACTTGAGTATAAAAAAAGAGACATTTCATTCAGAACAATAAACACAAGAAGAAGGAACAAATGATAACAAGTGAACGAACCTACCGACTTAGATCTGACGGCCCTAAACATTGATCAGTTTTTCTGAGAATTGACAGGCGACAGAGTTCATTAAAAGGAAATTACATTTTTGTGTGTGTGTGTCATAAAAATGTTAGTTTATGAGCACAGACGACGACCCTTTAAGGTGCGGCGGCCAACTGTTTCCAAGAAGATGCTTACAGATAAAGTTTCTAAATGAAATTAATGTAAATATCCAAAAAATAACTCAGTTTAAAGTTCATTTTGCAAAACAGAAACATAAACAGCCAAAATGATGACACACTTTTTTTGGCGTCGTTTTTGTTTGGTAAAGAAAAGTTTTCTATATAGAAATTAATTTTACTTTTTATTTGTTTTGTTGTTGTTTTTTTTTTTTTTTTTATTGTACCTGGAAGTGAAATTAAAAATGCGCTTGGGCCACACATTCCCATGACATTTATCAAAAAAGATGGAAAGTGTTGGAGTTGCAGACGATGAAATGTGAACAGTAACTAGTTTTGTGCAAACATTTCTGTCATTCTTTTGTTCAAATCAGGGCTGCAAAACAAGCGGGTTTTGAACAAAAACGGTTCGAGGCCGGGCCCGGCATTCAGAAAATGTCTAAATTTATGGTTCAGTTTTTTGCCAGCGCGTGATAAAAACATCGGAAAATGCTCGACGCCATCATAACGTACATCATTAGACGGTAGGAAAGTTTTCTTCCCTGTTAATTTTTTTTCAGCAACTTGTCGTGGGCGCTATGGTCCTTTTAGCAGAGAAGGAGTTTGTAGCATGCAAAGCACGTATGCGACCTCTAATCGGAAGTTTGGCAGTTGGTATTTTGCTGTATTAGCGTCGGGCTGGTTTATTCGTTGGAACAAAATGTAAGCGTTTACCATGACTAAATCTAGCATATGTATTGGAATTTTATATCGACCAATAAGTCCATCCATTAAGTCGACACCTCCCATGTTGCTGTTATATTCGTGAATTACATTGGGCCAATCCATGTCAACGTACTTTTTTTTACAAAGCAAACAAAATGTGAAACCTGACGTTTTGAATTCGTTTCATACAGGAAAGGCTTTGTGCCCCCGCGTATGTCGAAGCAAGTCGCACTGACTTATTGTACTTCCAAACCCTCAAATACATTTCAACTTCTGATGCAGATTCACAAAATTCAGTAGAATATCCACGAACTTGTTTTTTTGAGGTCGCTGTCAGTTGGCAGCTTACAATTTGGAATGCGATTCGAGCGAATAGTTACCAAAGAAAATATTCCCCGGGTTTTGAGATATACAAGAAGCGGCAAAGAATTATAATAACATAATAACATAACATTTATCTCGGGGTAATCTTAAAAAAGATTGAATTAAGCAAAAAATTCAAGCTCAACAGGCTCAACTGGGATTCGAACTTACGACCATACGCACTGAAACCAAATGAAATGGCATCTCAAAAATGATACTTAAACTTTGTCGCTCTCGCTCTATTATTTATGAACATGTGATCTCGAAGGGGATTCGAGTAAGCACATTTGGAATAATACAAGTTCGAATCGCTTGGGCCAATCCCTGATAGCTTGAATTGTGTAGAATATCCTGTAAGTGGAGATTGAATTTTCAAGCTCATACCGGGCTTACTCCAAGATTAAAAGGATTGGAAATATCTCGAGGTTTTTTTTTCTGTGTATAGATTTTAATATAAACGATTGCATTTCTAACTAAGCGTGAATGATTTTTGATGTAAAGTGACAAGATAAAGTATGATGATGATGATAGATTACACGGAAAGAAACCGTTTGACATTATGATGAATCAACTTGGCTTTGAACAGACGGTATAGATCACAATTACTACCAAGTGATTTATATTACACTTGGTTTTAACACCGAGCAATTGTTCTAAAATCTTCAGCAAATCATTGATTATTACTATCTAAGTGCCCAGGCCAACATTCTTCTACTATGAGTTCAGTACCTGTATTGGCTGCAGTATTCTCAGACCCGAGATTTCATATTTTGCTTGGAAAAAACAGTTGCAAAGCAAGAGAAATGTTATATTTTAAGTTTTTTAAAATTTGTAAAGGTCATAAAAACGAAGACTTAAAAAATATTGCCTTTACTATACTAGCTGTTCCAGCAACTCAGGTAATCAGTTGAATGAGCATTTTTAACACTTAAGTTGGTTCTTTCTGATTTAAGAGCAAGTATAGGTTAACAGCTCCTGGAAGATAGAAATCTTAAACGAAGCAGTTCCTAAAAATTGTTAGTGTCAGCTAATGGATTTGATAATTACAACAACTTAAGTATTGAATATTATGTATTATGATTAAGTATAAGGTTGTCTTGCGGTATTTTTATTGAATTTTCAATTGTTCATAAAATTGGTTATAATAATGCGATTTAAGTCAAATATGCGCCGTTTTGTTCGATGACGAGTTCCCAACGAGATGCCAACTTACGACTTACGACCCACTTTTCATCGCCAGTCACCATCCGCTTCAAAAACGGGTCGATTTTGTTGCGATTCAGAAGCGATTCGCATGCATCCATACGGGCAAAAATGTTTTTTTTTTGCGTCAAGTCGTGTGGCACCCATACATCGAGCTTCTTTTTGAATCCAAGCTTCTTCAAATGGTTTATAACGGTTTGATGACTCATGCCCAGCTCTTGGCCGATGCTACGGCTGCTACTATGCCGGTCTCTTTCGATCAATTCAGCGATTTTATCGCAATTTTCGACGACAGGCCTTCCGGACCGTGGCGCATCTTCGATCACCTCTGCACCAGAACGAAAACGTTGAAACCATCGTTGTGCGGTGGAAATGGAAACTGTATCGGGTCCATAAACTGCACAAATTTTATTGGCAGCATGAGATGCATTTTTGCCTTTATCGTAGTAGTACTGTAAAATATGCCGTATTTTCTCTTTATTTTGCTCCATGTTTGCGACGCTATAACTCACGAACGACTAAAAACAAACAACAATAAATCAAACACGTGTTAGCGCATGAAAAGAGCTTTCCAAAAAGCTCTAGCGTGAACCGATGCGACGAATACAACTAGAATTACGCGCTTGCAAAGACAAGCTTGCGGAAATACCGCAAGACTTTATATGAATACATAGGTATGTATAAATTTCATCATCAACATAGAATTAATAAATCGAATATCAAACTATTCTTTTTTGGTTCGAACCAAAACTTTGGGTTCGGGGGTTCCAGGAACCGGTCCGCGAACCGAACCTTGGACTTTATAATGGGTCCGAACCCCCGGACTGAACCTTCTGCAGAATTTTAGAGGTTTGCAGCCTTGGTTTGAACAACGTTGTCTCTTGCGCCGCAATATATCTCAAAATTATAGCAAAATGCCAGAGGAGTCACACAAATTGCTGAATTTCACTCTCCATTTGTGTGGTTTGTCTGGTAAATATTGTCGAAGAAAGGTCTTCATCTTCGTTGCACACATTTGTTCATCCACACGTTGGCTCATCGGAACTGACAGAAACTTCTCATTGAAGTGATTCACGCACAGAAAAAAAAGATCACGATATTTAGTATTAATCTGGTATTTTGTAGTATCAAATCGGCCTTCATCTGAAAAATACCCAAATGATATGTTCGAATATATCACTTTGACATTTCGAACCCATCAAAGTGATATTTTTCCAAATCAACAATTTCATATGGATTAATATCAATGATATATTATTATAGTATCAAAGCTATATTTTCAAAATACCTGTAGGACATGGTTTTAGTATTAAAGAAATTTTTTTTAAAATATCAAAAGGGTATTATTGTAGTACCAATGCTTTATTTTTATAATATCAAAGCTATATTTTTTATAATACATACTACAATTATTATGACAAATATCTTTCTGGAAAAATCTGCTCTTTGTCGCTGGAAGAAATGTAATGAAGGCGGTCGAAGTTGAATCCACATTCTAGAAAAATTGTAAAATTAATATATTGAGAAGAATAATTATTTCAATACAAAACTTACCAATTAATTTTTCGTACACCAAATTGTCAATGTCAAGTTTTTCTAGCAGCTCAACGAGTTTTATATCTTCCATTTTAAACTGTAAAATTATAAAAAATTCAAAAAATTAAAAATTAATATATTTAACATATACAGCCATGCTCCCATTTTCGCTTTCGCAAAACTTTTGCGATTTCAAACCGGTTTTTGTACCAAATTTTGACTAAAAATCGTAAAATTTTTGCGAAAGCGAAAATGGGAGCATGGCTGATAATAACAGCACATATATACATACATACATGCATATTTTGCATGTACATTTGTATGTACGCATGTTTGCATATGCATGTATGTGTGCTTCTGTGCTATTTGACGTTCAAGGGCAGAACAAAAAAAACGCATCGCGAACACAAAATATGTATACATGCATATGTACATATTTAAACACGCACTTCTACTGCGTAAAGAGCTCAAAGTGAAAAAAAACTCGCACAATATGTATGTATGAGTGTGTGTATAACAGAGATGGGCATGCACACATATCGTCACACTTTTCACACGCATACAAGCACAATTTGCGTGCGCCGCATTCGTGTTCTATTAATAGCTTTCAATGCTTATTACGTGTGATTTTGTGCAGTCGGCCGCGGCAGAGGTCCTATGCTCACGCTGCCTCGTGTGCATTGGAACGTCGCGACGCGCCCATCTCTGGTGTATAATAATCGTACATACTATTAGCGACTGAATAAAGGCAATAGCCTTTTTACAATTTATTTATTTGCAAGTACAACAAAACACAGCAATGAGCATTGTTTTTGATTTTTCGAGATAGACTATTGCTGTCTCTCTTTGATTTGAGAAACTCTGTGTGTCTCTTTTTACTTTCAGAATTTCGATGTCTACTTTGATCTGAAATCATATCACTAGGGCATTTTTCATATCACTTTGATCATTTCATATTTCAATATAATAATTTTAGTATCAATGTGGTATTACAGGTTCATATTGATATTAAATAGTTTCACTTTGATATGCAAATATTTATATTACTGACATGATATTTAAATACCTGATCTTATTTTTTTCTGTGCGTTAGGCCGTATTTTGTTTACCGCTCTTTCAATCGCATCTTGATCTTCCTCATTGACAGGAAACGCTGCCTCGCAAACATCATCAGTCAAATCATTAGTCAAAATATCAATGTCAAAATCAATCGAATTCAAAAATTTCTCAATCTCCACATCGGAAAGAGCTGATAGCTTATGCATTTGTCGTCTTTCCATGTCTACTGAAGCAATTAGTTGGACTTAAATATGTCTTGAGTTGTTCCACTTTCAAACTTACCTTATATTTTTTTTTTTCCCAAATTGTCCCAAGACCGCCTGCAGACGGGATACCTTATAAAAGCAATAAAAATCTAACAAAAATTTTTTTTTTTAGTGTGGGTTTTGTGTTTTGCGTCCTTGGGACTATAAGCAACACGGCAATAATTTTGAGACAGAAAGAAATGAGGAAAGCGAATAACGGTGTTTTGAATTTTGCCCGTCTAAAGGCGGTCTTGGGCACTAGAGGGTTAAAGCAGAGTCCGGCGCGTCCCTATCTAGTGTGTATACACAGCGCTTTGCGGCAGTGACGCGTTGCGACGTCGACACAACAAAGAAGTGCTACATGAGCATGGAGCAATGAGTATTAGAGATAAAATCTGCGCTGCCTCGGTCAGCTGTTCGCTCTCACTTACGCTCCCTGGCTACATTTGGGAATATGGCCGTCTCGCTCTAACCACTGTGATTTCCTTTGTGGCACTGTAAAGTATCTAAACAATGTGTATAAGGCACTATCGCTTAAGCCAGTCAAAATTGAGAGGCAGCGCAAATTTTATCTCTAATACTCATTGCTCCATGACATGAGCGCGCTCTCGCGTGGCTAAACACACACACACGCAACGCCAAAATGAGCATATGTGTTTTGCCTGCCCCTGCTTGCTCCTGTATCATCATACCGCATCAGTCGAGTTTAGTAGGAAGATTATTGCCAATTTATACTTGATTTGGGAGCAAGTTGTTCTGCTGAACACGGCCAATGGGTCTAAGGAGAGAGATTTGGGTCGAATTTCCATTCTTTCTACTATTCTGAAACATTTTACCCCCGCCCCTTACAAAACGCAATGCATCCGCGTTGATCGTTGATCGTTGATCAACGTGACCAGCCAACCAACCAACCAAACACCACCCCAAACAGTACACTCCCCCGCTCAGTGACCACACTGCACTTCACTTCACTCCACTCCACTCCTTTAGTGGCACGTACAAAAAGCATTCTCTGTTTTGGGCATGAGTAAGCAAACAGCGCGCGAAATAGGCACGAAGGTACAAGCGGTATGCTATAAAAACCACCGATTGTCGATCGCGCATGTCAGATATAAGAGAATGTGTGTGTGTGTGTGTGTGTATACAGAAGTCAGACAATTGTCGCAATGTATGGGGAAATGTAACATGTTTGCCAAAAGGGTTGGCTTGGGTCAACCATAAATATTTGCTCGCATCGTCATACCATTTCGTCGAAAGAAACCAAAAACCGAGCTCTCTTTAATGTGCAACTAGAAGTTAAAAAACCATAACGTCTCTCACGTTTCGCTTTAAAATAATAAACACATCAAATTTGGCGACTGCAATTGTAATTCTTTCAATGATTAATCTGATTGTACTGATTGAGCTTTTCAAGGGAAGTCAGAAAGCATACTTCTCTGGTGATTAATGAATGGACTTGTGTGAGGTTAGTTATGCTGCACAAAATTTGAACAATCTTACATTTACATACCCACCGATACCTCAGTAAAATTGATATACTCAATATGATCATATTAATAGGTACACACATCAACTCTGACTTTAAGGTAACAGAAAACAGTTTTATTCATTGTTTCAAACTATTTGTTTTTAATAAAATAAACTTAATTGTAACATAGAATAATAATATAACATAAAAGAGATCATATTGTGTTTCAGATACGTTTTCAGTGTGATCATAATAATAGGTACACTTCATGTGTTCAGCCTTGATGTGTGTTTAGGATCATTATCTTGCTGAAATACCCAACGTAATGGCATATCTTCCTCAGCATACGGTACCATAACTGTTTCCAATATGGATTTGTACTCTTCATAGCATTCATTTTGTTCGTAGTCTGATAAATTGGACCTACGCCGTACCAGGAGAAGCAACCCCATACCATTATATTGCCACCTCCATGTTTGACTTTTTTTTTTTGTAAACCGTGGATGGAATTCCTTTCCATTAGGGCGTCGAACATTCCTTTCACAGTCATTCCCAAACAAATTAATCTTGGTTTCATCGCTCCATAATATGTTTCTCCATTTTTTCTCCCCGGTGCATCCTACCCAGTCTTTGTGGTCCCTTGCAAAAGTTTGCCTCATGGTGATATTTTTTTTTGCGCATAAGTGGGACTTTTCTGGCAATTCTTCCTGGTGGGTTGGCATCTTGTAGTCGGTTCGGATAGTTGGAGCACTAACTGAATTCTCAATTTCGGCTGCAATAGCCTTCGATGACTTAAATGGGTCCTTTTTGCTCAAAGTTACTATGTTGTGGTCAAGGGTTTCTGTTGTTTTTTGTGGCCTTCCACGGGTTTCCTGTCTTGGTTTTCTTTCTAATGCATTTTTAACAAAATTATGAGACCTGTTCATGAATTTGGCGATGGCTTGTAAAGATTTGTCTTCTTTTCTCAGACTTAGAACCAATCGAGCTTCTTCTTTAGTACAATGAGAATTTCGACCCATTTTTTCTAGTAAAAATAATTATTTAATTCTCTGTATTGACAGGAGCTATACTTAATTTACCTTTAGTTACCAAAAGATCACTGATTACAAAATTATTCACTTGAAACTTGTGAGAAACGGAGACTGTACCTATTATTATGATCAGGCGAAATGTGTGGTGGACTCGCAATTTATAGAAAAGCTTTGATATACGGGGCAGCCCCTCTTTCAACTCTTTGTCACAGTGTGGCCAGACATTGACAACAATAAAAAACCAAAAATTAAAAAGTTGTCAACACTAAAAGTACGAAAAAACTATCTATAATTAAAAAATTCCGATGTGTAGCTATTAATATGATCAGGTGTGTAAAACCAATGCATTTTGCACATATATCAATTATACTAAGGTGTATGGTGGCTCTAGCTTTTACCTCGTTCTGATTTCTGAAACTAATTCTACACTAGTGACAAAAGCTGACAATTATAGGTAAGCCAAGTTTTCAGTTGAATTCAATGCCCTTGTGCAATAGCCAGTTTGAACAGCAATTTTAGCTTTTCAGCTATTTCCGTTCCCGTTAAATTAACAATTAGCCATGTTAGGTTGAGCACAGCATCCATCCCCCCATGGGCCTACCCAACATTATCTCAATGTGGTTGACTCACTTACGCATGCATACACAGACATACATACATACATACATACATACATACATTTGTATACATATTTATCCAGGTGTTTCCTATGTGAAATTTTATCAAGTGAATCATCAGAGCACAACTGAACAAAGCTGCGACAGTGTTGTCAAAAGTCACAAGAATGCCCAAAGAATGCTGAAGGCCGCCAAAGATAGACAGAGAGTGAGAGAGAGAGAGAGAGTAGGGGAGAGAACAACTTTTTGCGTAGGCGCTGCACGTGCGTATAAGAAGAAGCACCCCCCGGGGCCACGCCCCTTGCCTAATTGCGCATTTGCTCGTTGTTTTTTTGCACGCTTAATTAATTAAATAATTATAATTGACATCTGCAGTTCTCTCTTCCCTACTCTCTCTCTGTCTCTCTCTCTTTGCAAATCAAAAGACTCGGGCGACAAACTTGGCAAATGGCGGACAACGAACCAAAACTAAAGCCGTTCCAATTGAGCACACAAACACATACACACACCTGCACTTGTTTGTATGCATGCACCCACATGGGACTATGGCCAAAACCGAGCTTGGCCTTGAAACGGCTTAAATACAACAATAACAACAACAACAACTTTCTGCACGCCTTGATTTTTCGGCTTTAGTTTTGTTTAAACAAACAAAAATTCACTTGAACTTTAATTATGCAGTACGAAATACCAAAGACGGAGGGGAGGAAGTATGAAATAGCAAGAAGTCTCAGCAGAAGATTCGAAATTTTGGTTTGAAATGAATAAGGTTGGATTCTCCAGATCGTTGAATCAATTTTATACTCTGTACCTAAGAGACACAGAGTATATTAAGTTTTGTGCAAAAGTATGTAACAGGGAGAAGGAATCATTATTTTTAGCTTTTTATACCCTTGCGAAGGGTATCATAATTTTGCCCAGAAGTTTGCAACGCATTGAAATATTCATTTCCGACCCCATAAACTATATATATATTCTTGATCAGGGCGACGAGCTGAGTCGATTGATTTTTGTCCGTCCGTCTGTCTGTCCGTCTGTTTCTACGCAAACTAGTCTCTCAGTTTTAAAGCTATCGAACTGAAATATTGCATAGAGTCTTCTTTTTACTGCACGCTGCTAATATGTCCTTACCGACCGGATCGGATGACTATATCTTATAGCTGCCATAGGAACCATCGGTCGGAAAATTGGTCTTAGTGAGAAAAACTTTTTTGTTTTTAAGTAAATCGTTCTTAAAGTCGGTTATTCTTAATATTAATCGCTTTCAAACTAATTCGAAAAAGTTGATCGACTTCGGGTGACTATATCTTATGGTTGCCCATAGGATTGATCGGTCGGAAAATGTGTCTTAGTGAGAAAAATCTTTTCTGTTTTAAATTTTATCTTTCTTAAACTCGGCGATTGTTAATTTGAAATGTTTTCAAAAAGATTCCGCGAAATTTGGTAGAAATCAGATGTTTATCTGTCGGAAAATGGGTTTAAGTTAAAACTTTTTTTGATTTTTATGTAAGGGTTCTTAAACTCTGACATTTCAAAAACAGCATTTGCAAGGGTATAAAAACTTCGGCACAGACGAAGTTAGCTTGGCCTTCTCGTTTTGATTTGAGATTTGTTCGTGTTCGTTTTGATGCAGTTCGGTGTCCATGGGTGGGGAAATTAAAAACTCTATATAAAAAAAACTGCTGTGAAATTTTTTCGTGTGGCCGTTTCATATTCGGTTTCTACCAATAGTGAAATATGCTTACGTTTGCCACTACGTTAAGTGCTGTTAACGCCTCTTTTTTGCCGTGACGTGAGCAAAATCGGTTTCGATTCTAATTTGTGCGGCCAAATTGGAAGGCCAAATTGAAAATGAGCGCATCTAAAAATGATTCCTGCTGAAGCAAGCTGAATTTAATAAACGATGTGAAAGTGAAGAGCAAGGTGCGGGACTTGGCGAATAAGAAACACTCGGAAACACGGTCTGCAACATAATGTGACGTCTCCTGTCACCACAAACCACTCAAGCGAGGAGCTTAAAATCTATTTGGCCAGCATTCAAACACTTCTAAGCGCCTCCATTCCCCTCAATCAGTTCGATTTGATTCGCCTCAACTATGCCTGCGATCACAGCTACCAGACCAAAAGGACCAATGATCGAGACAGTAAAACGATCACAAACCAAATGCCCGCTCCCAGTTCAATGGACACCGAACTGCTGGCCTCCTATCAAGCGGTAGTCTAGCGGATGCCAATAAAATCAAAACTTTAACTTTATAAATCACTTCCATTTCTTAACGTTTCCCTGCCAGGGCCTCGACTACGTGGTCAAGTGCTATGTGAACACCCAGGGACCACTGCCCAATACCATTTTTGAGTTCAGCAAAGCTATAGTCGCTGCCAAGTCACATATGCTACAGTAGTACATCCAGAAGATCATCATGCTGACCAACTTTACGGAGGCAAATCGCCAGAAATGCGCCAATTACTTTCCAATCGAGCTGAACGAAATCTTCGCCGTGGCAGCCAAGTGCGAGGTGTTCGTTAAGTGCCGCTGATCGGGACTACATCGAACTGTATTTAATGCCATTGATTGTGCCAGACACAATTTTAAGGAAAATGTCTGAAGAGGCAGCTACCAATGTTCACTGCGCTTATACTGCAGATTGTCAAAAGTCATAATGATGAAAACAATTTATATATTATTAAATTCATTTAATAATAAAAATATATTAAAATATCAGATTCGTGGCCACAGCATCAGCCAGAGTTATGGCAATTTAACTTCACTCTCATTAGGGTAAAGTTAATTTTAGGTATCACTTAACAAAGAACGACTTGAAAATTGATCTTCAATCGAACTATTTCAGTGCCTCTTTCAAGCCATTTATGGTCAGAAAAAAAGACTAGAAAAGTGTCAAATGATAGCTGAAATCCATTCGCACTCTGTTAGAGTTGCGGGTGTAAAAAATGGACTGAAATTAAATGAAATGAAAAAAAATTGTATTTAAAATATAAAAATTTGTAGCCTCAAGTTGGCTTTGTCTCTAATGTCAAACTGAAAAAAAAGCATATACCTAACACAGCTTCCATTTTAGCCAGTACAAAACAATACTTGAAACTGGCAACACGTAACAACAACTAAAAAATAAGAAATATTATTATTCAAATATTTTCACTTTTAACCGGTAAGTAAAAAAAACAAAACAAAAATAAAGAAAAACTGCTGAATTTTTGTGCTAAAATTGGTATCCTTAGACCTTTGCACAATCCAAAATGGATCTTTATGTTCAAACATGTGGCGGTCAACGTTATATCTACCGTAAGAAAACTGCAAATAAAAAGACTCAAGTTGTTGGGGAGCAACAGCGCCCAGAAGACAACAATGAGATTGGCAACCAGGAACAAGAAAAGCAAGAGGCGCTCGACCGGGCTAAGGATAAAGACAAGAAGAAGAAGGAGGGCCAGGCAAGGAAAGAAGTTGTAAACCGTGGCAAGGATAAAGTCAAGAAGAACAAGGAAACCTGCAACAAGGCTGAAGGAAAGCAAACGGCAGTAGGCAGCGACAAGGTTAAACGATTAGACAAGGCTGTTCCCGAAGCGACCTGGCCTCTACCCAGTGTAAGAAAAGTTCAAGCGGGTGTAAAGAAAACAAGTGCTTTTAAGGTACACCGATCCGTAGCCATCTCCATAACGAAAATTCACAAAGCACAACAAACCTCGCGAGGCAGATATTTGCTTTTTCCAAATGCAGATAAGGAGGTCCAGACAGAGGCTTTGGACAATGAAGAGGTGCAGTCTGAAGCTGTAGCTACGAATGTGGTTGAACCTGACAGATCAGCTGTAACTCCTGATGCACCTATGGAACCGCCACCCCAGTTAAACACAGGTCAAACCGCGGTGGCCCTTAACGCAGCACAACCGCATTTACCCATGGAACCACAACCCCAGTTGATTAATACAGCTGAAGTATCTCAGCTACCAATGGAACCGCCACACCAGACCTTTAACCCAGCTCCTGTATTCCAGTGGGCTCAAGACAATATTATTCTTCTGGTTAAATTCTTAATCGGCGTACTCATTGCCTTCTTTGCGTTTTATTATTCTGTTTTGAAGCCTAACCCCGAACCACCACAGGGTATTTTTGGATTTATTAAGAAGCTGCTATTGAAATACCTTGGTTAGCTTATAGCTGTAAGCAGACCCCAAAAAATTGTATAAAATTTCAAGTCAATCAGTGTTTTTTGGAAACAAAGTAAATAACAAAATTTTGAAGTTCTTACTAGATGAAGCTAAATCACATTTCGACTCATTAAATGTCGGCGTTATATTGACCGTTTAGTTTAAGCAAGGTTTTATTTCTATTTTTATGGGGCTTACAGCGGGAATCAGAGAGATCCGAGCATCAATACTCTCTTTAAAAGCATTTGCGATGTGGCAGACACCCAACATTTAATGTTGTTCAAAACTTGAACATGAGACTCGACCAAGAATCAAACGTTGCGTTGCATATCATAAGCCCATCATTCTTTGTAACATAACATTAACCTTTGTGCCACCTTTTGTAATAGCATTAAATATGAATAGCCGCAGTGACAAGGATCAGCCCAGCAGACACACCACTTGAAAAGGATCGACCATGGGAACCACTTGAAAAGGTCATCCGGTCCCCACCACTTAATATGCATCGTGTGAGGCAATGTGTATTCCTCACACGAATGCATTTTTATACTCTGTACCGAAGGTACATAGAGTATATTAAGTTTGTGCAAAAGTATGTAACAGGGAGAAGGAATCGTTTCCGACCCTATAAAGTATATATATTCTTGATCAGCATCAACAGCCGAGTCGATATAGCCATGTCCGTCTGTCCGTCCGTCCGTCCGTCCGTCCGTCCGTCCGTCCGTCCGTCCGTCCGTCCGTCCGTCCGTATGAACGAAGAGATCTCAGAGATGGTAAGAGATAGAGGTTTGACATGTATGGGACATATATTTCTTATACTTGCAGGCAGATCAAGTTTATTTTCAATTTTTGCCACGCCCCCTCGCGCCCCCGCAATTTGGAAAAAACGTCATATCTCCTACAGTTTTCGAGATAGATCGTTCGTTCCTTCTAGAGATACCTTGTAAACAAAATTATTTATCG
Organism: Lordiphosa magnipectinata; assembly: GCA_037044535.1. NCBI lineage: Eukaryota > Metazoa > Arthropoda > Insecta > Diptera > Drosophilidae > Lordiphosa > Lordiphosa magnipectinata. The sequence goes on along the minus strand of JBAMBO010000252.1, from coordinate 20,509 downwards.
ATTTGCTGAAGGAATGATAAAGATCGGATGAACGATACTCAAGTTATGGGCAAAAAACGGCCATTTAACAACACCCACCAATAACCACAGCAACATACCCTAACCGTTCAACACAGGCAATCTTAGTGCGAGAGAGAAAGAGAGAGAGAGAGAGAGAAACTTAGAGAGCGCACCGCGTTGTGCGCGGGGTGTTAACTGGCCGTTTGACTCCTGAGCAAATGCGAGTGTAAGGGTACAGAGTATGTTATAGTCGGGCTTGACCGACTTTCTTTCTTGTTATATTTATACACACGCATCTATCTTATAGCCTATTTCCACTGGCTTCATTATTTAACATTTTCATTTCTAAAAATGATGCTGTTTCCATTGACAAATCATCATTTTGATATTCGCAATGCCACGTTGACAAAAACAGCTGTTTGATTTGATTTTAACAACAGGCGCCACTTTCAAACTCACGGGGAGTTTTTGCAATATTTACCCAAAAAAAAGACATACCCGGCAGGAAAGCAATTACCCTGGGCGAACGCATTGTTAACGCCCTGAATTATCAGCAGAGCTAAATAGACAATTTTTTTTGAAATATTCATTTCCAACCCCATAAACTATATATATTCTTGATCAGGGCGACGAGCTGAGTCGATTGAGCTTTGTCCGTCCGTCTGTCTGTCCGTCTGTTTCCACGCAATCTAGTCTCTCAGTTTTGAAGCTATCGAGCTGAAATATTGCACAGAGTCTTCTATTTACTGCACGCAGCTATATATGTCGGAGTCGACCAAATCGGATGACTATATCTTATAGCTGCCATAGGAACCATCGGTCGAAAAATGGGTCTTAGTGAGAAACACTTTTTTGTTTACGATTCTAGCGTCCTCAAACTCGTGCATTATTAATATTATATGCTTTCAAACAGATTTGCAAACTTTGGTCAAAATCGGTTGACTATATCTTATAGCTGCCATGGGACCGATCGGTCGGAAAATGGGTCTTAGTGAAAAAGAACTTTTTTGTTTTCAAGGATTTCGTTTTCAAAGTCGTTGATTATTAATATTAAACGCTTTCAAACTAATTTGAATAAGTTGATCGACATCGGGTGAATATATCTTATGGTTGCCCATAGGACCGATCGGTCGGAAAATGAGTCTTGGTGAGAAAAACTTTTCTGTTTTAAATTTTATCTTTCTTAAACTCGGCGATTGTTAATTTGATATGTTTTCAAAAAGATTCCGCGAAATTTGGTGGAATTCAGATGTTTATCTGTCGGAAAATGGGTTTTAGTTCAAATTTTTTTTGATTTTTATGTAAGCGTTGCAAGGGTATAAAAACTTCGGCACAGACAAAGTTAGCTTGGCCTTCTCGTTTTTAGAAAAATTGCCCTGAAATTTATAACATAATTTATATTTTTTTTAGAAAATTTTCTTAAAAATAAGGCAAGTCGCCTTTGGCCCTTTCTTTTTAGGGCGATTTTATAAAAATTAGGTCAAAAATTGAACTTTTCAGGGCGAGTTGTTTTTTGAGTGCGGTATTATAGATTTATGGCCTAATTGAAATTGGATCAAGTCCTCACTTGGTATTCTCTACAGATCTCTAGGACATCCCTGACAAAGTCTCGCTATATTTCGGGCGTTTGCAACTTCGTTTTGAATGTTAATACCAAAATGCACTTGACCCCATCATCCATAAAAACAACGAGTTACCTCCAATGGAGCATAACCAATGAATGTCATAGATACCAAAACCTTTCCCTCACATTCGAACCTAACCAAGCGTAAATTTGTTCATAACCACCTTGAACTTAGCAAAGTCAGTTACATTTGCCACCCACCCACATTAACAAAAACGAAAACGAAACAAACAAAAACTATTTAAACAAATTAATTAGAATGATATTTAGTTCCGTTGGGCCACAGGATGTGCTGGCGGCGGGACAAAAGGTGTGGCCCTTTTGTTATAATTTTAATGATAGATTGCCACGGGCAACGGTGCATTGCAGTTAACCTGCCCTGCCGCCTGTCAACTCGAGTCCTGGGTGCAACCCAAAACATCTGCAAGAGCCGCCACCACCAAACACAAAGCAAACAAAAAACCAAACACACGTGCGTGACCAAAATAGATACTCAATTAGTGCGGCAATAAAAACCATTGTAATTCTAGAAGGAAGATATGTGAGTGTGTTGTGTGGCATGTGGATTGTGGATGCATGCATACCCATACCCATTCCATCTACCATCTAAGGCTCTGCCCTGCAACCGCCGCACAAAATGCAACAATCGTGCAATCGTGCTGGCATGCAAATGGAATGACAGAAGCCGCCATGAATCCTAAAGGCAGCATTAAAACTGAGATTGCTGCTGCTGCTGCTGCTGCTCCCCTTTGCCCCTTCCTCTTCACCATAAATGGGGCTAAGCAATTTGATGTCATTGGCGTTGGATAGCCTTTTGGGAACGCAAGAGTTGAGGGGAAGCAGAAAGGGTTGGTGAATAAACGATATTTTACACGATTTATACATTTTTATTGAACAAAAAGCAAATGGTTTGATTAGGAATTCATACCAAAACAAACATAAAACGTGCATACACACAAAACTGTGGTGCTTCCGCTCTGCGCGGAGCTAAAACGTTTTGAAATGAGGTTACTCCGCACGGAGCTATGTCGTTTGAAAAACGCCGGAGTTGCGTGGCAAGCGAAAGTCCACAACGCGTGGCAAACGAAAGTCCACAACGTGTGGCAATCGAAAGTCTCTACTCGGGGTACAATCCCCAGTACTATTGACTTGGCAACTTCAACTCTGATCGAACGAACTTGCATATCGACCCCCAATCGAAGCAACGACCTCAACGCGAGGCAACCTCAACCCTGCTTGAGCGAACTTGCTTATCGATCCCCACTCGAAGCAACGGCCTCAACACGACGACACAATCATCACAGCGAGAAGTATACGCAAGCATTCCTTCACTTTGGGACTTGTGCAAATCCTGTAGATGCTCACCCCGGACATACATTCATCCCAGTTATACTCAAAACTTGATCATTCGTTCCCATTTGATCTCTGGAGGGGGAGTACTGTGGCAGCCCTGGCCACCTCTGGTCACACCATTCATCGAACACCATTCCTATAGCGATAGCAGAACGACAAGACACGCGCCATCCCTGGCGCTCAGTTTCTGGCTTGGCTTCGATTAGTGCGGGTGGCTCCCTCTTCGCTCCGTTCGACTCAACGATAATTGTTAGCTTAAGTTACATTCAATAAAGTTACTTATAAACCCTCGTAGCTAAACCATTTACTTGCCAGTTTGTTATATGGCAGCTATAAGATATATTCATCCGATTTTTACCAAACTCCCCAAAATTGTGTAGAAGCCGTTGATATTCAAAACTGGAAAGTATAAAGACGCTACCATTGAAAACAAAAAAGTTTTCCTCACTAGAACTACTTTTTCGAGCGATCGTTCCTATGGCAGCTATACGCTATAGTCATCCGATTTGGATGAAACTTGACAGAATTGTGTAGTAGCATATAATATTGATCGGTAACATGTTTAGGGCCGTTAGCATTGGAAACAAAAAAGTTTTTCCTACTAAGACTTTTTTCCAGAGCTATCTTTTGTATGGCAGCTATACTATATAATTGTCCGATTTTCATCAAACTTGGTGGAATTACGTAAAAGCATAGAAAACTGATAAGTACGAGGTTTGGGGGCGTTTGCGCTGAAAACAAAAAAGTTAAAAAAAAAAGTGACGGACATGGCTATATGAACTCAGCTCGTCATGCTGATCAAGAATATATATACTTTATGTGGTCGGAGATGATTTCTTCTAAGCGTTACAAACATCTGGACAATTTTAATATACCCTCTACAAGGGCATGAAAATGATTTGATTGTACTTGAAACAAGTACGAAAGGCTTAAAACAATCTCAAAATTTGTGTTTCAATCCGAAATGGCATACTTCAAATAGGGATCCTACTTGAAACTCTCATAATCCTGGATCGAGATTAAAGTTAGTACGAAATTTGAATGAACAAGTAGGAAAGTCGGTCCAGCCCGACGGTAATAGGAGCGCTGCACACTGGTTTTTTTGTTGGCTCTAGTTGTTGACATATTTGCCCCAAATTTGGTTTGTTCGCTGTAAGAATTCAGTACTGACTTAGAGCTACATTTTTCGTTGAGAATTTACACACGCCGCGTGTAGGACTTCAATATTCACACGCCGCGTGTAGAAAACTTATACGTTCGTGTGGTATTTAGATTGCTGCATGAAAAATGTAGAAGTTATTTGGAAATAAGCTGATTTTCTTATTTCGTGTAGATTTTGCATTTTAGCTTTTCTACACGCGACGTTTAGATATTGAAATCCTATACGTTACGTGTAGCTTTCTGAATACTAAAATTTAGCAATTTAGCAGGGCGCAATACGTTTCGTTTAGCTTTGACGTTTCTACACGCGCCGTGCAGCCAATTTTGTTTTCTCTGACATACGGACGGACAGACAGTCAACTCAGCTCGTCATGCTGATCAATATATACATATACTTTATGTGGTCGAAGATGCTTCCTTCTATGCGCTACAAACATAGACATACCCTCTACAAGGGTATAAAAATTGATGGATTTCCTAATTTAGCATCCCCACCACAGATGTTCGCGCACAAATGACACACGAATCCGAAATCAACAAGCATTGCCGCTCAAATCAGAAACAACCACTTTGACAGACGATTACACATGACACTCTTTCGCCAAAATGCCACCAACAGATTGATTTGACATTTGTATAGACTTATACACATTTAGTTGAGCACGGTTGTAAGATTTCATTTGTACTGACCCGCTCAGTGGGAGCGAGCTATCTTTTATTAAGAATTTCTCATCCCTTAACTTCTAAACTTATCTAAGGCAGTATTTGTAAAGATAGCTGCGTGTGTATAAACATAAAAATGCATTCGTGTGAGGAATACACATTGCCTCACACGATGCATATTAAGTGGTGGGAGACCGGATGACCTTTTCAAGTGGTTCCCATGGTTGATCCTTTTCAAGTGGTGTGTCTGCTGGGCTGATCCTTGTCACTGCGGCTATTAATATTTAATGCTATTACAAAAGGTGGCACAAAGGCTAAATATTTAATGTTACAAAGAATGCTGGGCTTATGATATGTAACGCAACGTTTGATTCTTGGTCGCGTCTCATGTTCAAGTTTTGAACAACATTAAATGTTGGGTGTCCTGCCACATCGCAAATGCTTTTAAAGAGAGTATTGATGCTCTAATCTCTCTGATCCCCGCTGTAAGCCCCATAAAAATAGAAATAAAACCTTGCTTAAACTAAACGGTCAATATAACGCCGACATATTTAATTTGTCTTAAAATGTGATTTAGTTTCATCTAGTAAGATCTTCAAAATTTTGTTATTTACTTTGTTTCCAAAAAACCCTGATTGACTTGAAACTTTGTAAAGTTTTTGGGGTCTGCTTCAAACTATAAGCTAACCAAGGTATTTCAATAGCAGCTTCTTAATAAATCCAAAAATACCCTGTGGTGGTTCGGGGTTAGGCTTCAATATAAGATATTTCACCGCAACGCAGGCAATGAATATGGTAAGCGAGAACTTAACTAAAAGAATAATATTGTCTTGAGCCCACTGGAATACAGGAGCTGGGTTAAAGGTCTGGGGTGGCGGTTCCATTGGTAGCTGAGATACTTCAGCTGTATTAATCAACTGGGGCGGTGGTTCCATGGGTAAATGCGGTTGTGCTGCGTTAAGGGCCACCGCGGTTGGACTTGTGTTTAACTGGGGTGGCGGTTGCATTGGAGCCTCCGGCTCTACAGCTGATGTGTCAGGTTCAACCACATTCGTAGCTACAGCTTCAGACTGCACCTCTTCATTGTCCAAAGCCTCTGTCTGGACCTCCTTATCTGCATTTGGAAAAAGCAAGTATCTGCCACGCGAGGTTTGCTGTGCTTTGTGAATTTTCGTTATGGAGATGGCTACGGATCGGTGTACCTTAAAAGCACTTGTTTTCTTTACACCCGCTTGAACTTTTCTTACACTGGGTAGTGCCTTCAAGGTCGCTTCGGGAACCGGCTTGGCTAATCTTTTAACCTTGTCGCTGCCTACTGCCGTTTGCTCTCCTTCAGCCTTGTTGCAGGTTTCTTTGTTCTTCTTGACTTTATCCTTGCCACGGTTTACAACATCTTTTCTTGCCTGGACTTCCTTCTTCTTCTTGTCTTTATCCTTGGCCCGGTCGAGCGCTGCTTGCTTTTCTTGTTCCTGGTTGCCAATCTCATTGTTGTCTTCTGGGCGCAGTTGCTCCCCAACAACTTGAGTCTTTTTATTTGCGGTTTTCTTACGGTAGATATAACGTTGACCGCCACATGTTTGAACATAAAGATCCATTTTGGATTGTGCAAAAGTCTAAGGATACCAAATTATAGCACAAAAATTCAGCAGTTTTTCTTTATTTTTGTTTTGTTTTTTTTACTTACCTTTGAATTGTAAAAATATCTGAAAAATCTTGTTTCTTATATTTTAGTTGTTGTTACGTGTTGCCTGTAGCAAGTATTATTTTGTACTGACTAAAATGGAAGCTATGTTAGGTATATGCTTTTTTTTAGTTTGACATTAGAGACAAAGCCAACTTGAGGCTACAAGTTTTTATATTTTAAATACAATTTTATTTCATTTCATTTTTTACACCCGCAACTCTAAGAGAGTGCGAATGGATTTCAGCTATCAGTTGACACTTTTCTAGTCTTTTTTTTCTGACCATAAATGGCTTGAAAGAGGCACTGAAATAGTTCGATTGAAGATAAATGTTCAAGTCTTTCTCTGTTATTTGATAACTAAAATTCACTTTACCCTAATGAGATTGGAGTTCAATTGCCATAACTCTTGCTGATGCTGTAGCCACGAATCTGATATTTTAATATATTTTTATTATTAAATGAAATGACTTTTGACAATCTGCAGTATAAGCGCAGTGAACATTGGTAGCTGCCTCTTCAGACATTTTCCTTAAAATTGTGTCTGGCACAATCAATGGCATTAAATACAGTTCGATGTAGTCCCGAGCAGCGGCACTTAACGAACACCTCGCACTTGGCAAAGATTTTGTTCAGCTCGATTGATAAGTAATTGGCGCATTTCTGGCGATTGGCCTTCGTAAAGTTGGTCAGCATGATGATCTTCTGGATGTACTACTGTAGCATGTGTGACTTGGCAGCGACTATAGCTTTGCTGAACTAGAAAATGGTATTGGGCAGTGGTCCCTGGGTAATGAAAGTGAAGTTAAATTGCCATAACTCTGGCTGATGCGAATGAGGAGGTACTGTAAAAACCCAATTACACCCTGTCGGTTAAAACATCTCAACAACCGCTGTGGCCCTTAATTCTACCAGACGGTATTGAGTCTTAAAGACTTCACTGAAGAGCAAGCGAAATATATCGGCAAAAAGAAACATAAAATCATTTTTTCTATCAACCTGACCTCGAGCCGGAGAACATACATCTGTAATCAAGATTATTTATTAATTTGCCGCAGGAATAATTAAGTTCAGATTAACTATACTTAAGTTAAGCCCTGGCCACCTCTGATCACCCCATTCATCGAGCACCATCCTAGCGCACAGTTTCCGGCTGGCTTCGATCAGGCGCGGGTGGCTCCCGCTTCGCTCCGTTCAACGTCCAACGATAATTGTTAGCTTAAGTTATATTGAATTAAGTAAGTTACTTATCAAGCCTCGTAATTAAAACCTTGTGTCAGCTCCAATAACAGTTCCCGTCACGGTTCCATCACTGGCAACTCGTTGCTCGTTAAGAATCAGCTCTTTTATTGTATATCTCTAACTCATACCGGCATTCTGTTAAACTCATACAAAGCGGATAGAAGCCAAGCAATAAGCCAACTAAATCTAAACTGTGTTTTTAATTCATATAAACAAAGTGGCCTAAGTCGCCACAATCAATGAAAACCAACTAAATATTCATAAACCAGGGTTTTCGAATGAAATTTTAAGCCAAAGTCTTAAGCGTTTTTGGTACCCAATAAAATTGACTTCTATCACTCGCAAAATCGCGGTTCCAGAACTATTGATAGGTATTTAAAAGATCCCAAAAAACATAGTCAATGTAAACGCAATTCTTTTAACTGTGCAATTGTACCATTTCAAATGCCAAACTGGACTGTTCAATCTGACATTCGACTTAACAACTGGCGATCGGTCGTCTTTACTGATGCAAAACGTTTTAATTTGGAGACGTCCCTGATGGATGGATACCAATGCTATTTCATGATTTGCGAAAGAACAAAGTTCATTAAAGCCACCATCATTGCAGTGAGGTCGTTTCCCAAAATTAAGTGAGCTATTCGAAAAAATTGTATGGTATTATCAACAGGATAATGCTCCTATTCATTACGCTCGAGATGTTAAATCTTTTATGTGGAGCCAAAACCTTTATGACATAATTTGGCCACCATAGTCTCCAGACCTAAACGTTATTGAAAATGTATGGGGATGCCTTACCCGCAAAATATATGAAAATAGCTTGAAGCTTGAATCGATATTTCGTTGAACTACATAAAAACCCTTTACTGTTCTATGAATGACCGGATTTTCGAAGTTATAAGTAACCAAGGAGGGCGCGCCGATTACTTAAAATAGTTTGCTTTTCTTTTTACACTAATATTTAAACTTAATTAAATGTTAGCAATCACTTTTCATAGACATAACATGGCTTTTGTTAAGTGAGTCTATTCTATTGACCCAATAACAAAATCCCTTATTTGAAGTACATTTAAGAAAAATTTTGATAAAAATTATTTTGTTATATTTTTAGAATATTTTTGATAATAAACCTGTAGGATCATTACATTAACTAGTTTTCTGTGCATAATTGCTACTTTTAAATTATTTCTTATATTAATAAACTTAACACTGATCTGACTGAACGACAGTGTTCTCGTCTCAGTAGTTTCAGCACACACACCCCTCTTCCATGAAAAACGAAACTGTGAGAGCGTGTTTAACGCTATTCTTCCAAAGTTCCGATATTTCTCCTTAATCCCCTTGCCTATAAAAACTAAATTGAGAAAAAATTTAGCTCGATTTTAAGAGCGAAATTCTGGAAAATTCAAGAACGATTCGTTCTACTTTTTTCTTGCCAATTCCCTAACTGGTTCCAATAAGGCTCAGTTATTCATAATATTCGATCAATATTCGGAAATATGTACTTTCTCTTTGCTGTTAGTTAGTCCCTTTAATTGTTCCATTTTGCTTTTGAGATAACACTTGACCGGTTTTTTGTCTTTTTGTCGAGGGCGGGGGGTCTACTATCGCTAGTTTCCATTCTTTTGAAATCATATCTGTTGTCCCACTTTTCCTTTATCGTGACAATGGTGTGTGTGTGTGTGTGTGTGCTTGTTTTCTACCTACCCCAACCACACACCACACAACCAATCAACCCACCCACCCAGAAATGACTTCAATTTTGTAATCTATTAACTAAACAAAAAAAAAAATAAAACAACAACTTTTCTTCTCTATTTGCAGGTAAGCAGCAACAACATTTTTCGATAGTCGACAAACCTAAAGATAACAACTAAATAATGGAATGAAAAAGAATGTTGGATGTTTGCTGATCACTGAATTTCGTGAAAGTTTGTATATAAGTGATTACTTTGTAAACGTGCCGGCGCCACACAAACTGTGTAAAGTAATGCCCATTGGAATTTATTTATTTAGCTTATAACCAGGGAATCAAACCGGAACCGTATACCGAAAAGAACCGATTAAAACTCAGAACCGGAACCTGTACCGGAACCGATATTTTTAATTTTTAGTGTACCGGTATTTAAGAACCGATATATTTAGAACCGAAAGACCGAAAAGAACCTAAACAGCGTACCGGTGTTTGTCATCGCTATATTCAGAGCTGCTACTGCGCGTGAGAGAGAGACAAAAGATATTGTTTTTGTCTATGCATATAGGTTTCTGTGAGAAAGACTGAAACAAAAACCGCAACAAAAATATGTATTTATTTGGCGCTCTTTCACTTAAGTTCCGTTTTTGCATGTTGGCTTTCTGCTAATTCTTCGAATGCTGTCCCTTTTTTATGCAAAACGAAAGAGCTCAGTGTACAGTCGCCTACGGTAAATCGTTGTAAAATTTTTATTCGTGTTTGTGCTGTGAAACTGCAAAGAGTAATTAATTTATTTAAGAGTTGCAAGTCAATCTAAACGATCGCTTAAAACGCCAAGGCCAAAAACAAATGTGTATCGGAAGTATTTCGCCTTTGACATTTGCATGCCTTTGATGAAAAGAAGCGAAAACTATGGTTGTGTGTACATTGTACATACATATATGTACATATGTCTATATACCAGCTGCAAGGGAACATAAATGACTTATATGTATGTATGTATGTTCTTTCCTTTTTATAGGCCGATCATGGAACAAATTTAAAAAAGCCTATTGCTCGATCTCACGCCGATTTGATAAAAAAAAAGCTTCACAATCAAGTCGATCAGCAAAACACGAATGAAGCACCGGAAAAGAAACTGCTGGTTCCAGGTGCAGGTGCATTGATGAATTGTTTAAGCCCAGCATTCGGGTGGAAATTACCAAACAGACTATTCGAGATGCGTGTGTTTCTCTGTGCACGGTTGATGGTAGGCCGTTTGCCCTGATGAACGACCTCGCATTCCGCCAAATTCGAAATCCAATTATTAAAGGCCTGGGTTGTGCGAATTTTATTAACCCGCAATCAGTACGCGAGGATGTACTCTGTAACTCACTTTGTTTGGACTTAAGTCTTAAAATTTCTGTTCATTTTACTGGTCCATACCAGTACGTACCGGTATACCGAAATAAAAATCTAGGTACCGGAACGGAACCGAATACCGAAATAAAAATAAAACCAAAACAGAACCTTTTACCGAAACAGAATCGGAACCGGAACCGAAACTCGTTTCGGTTTGATTCCCTGCTTATAACTTATATACACCAAACTTAACGGTTACTATATCTATGTAAGGTCCTAACAATCTATATACAAACATGGTGGGTGATATGCATATTTTGAAGGGGGGAGGAATTGACAATAAACTGTGTCAGCTTGCAGAACTCAGTAGTCTTATATATATATCAAATTTAGTCTTTCTAGCTTTTACCATCATTGAAATCAGTGACTTTATAAGAATAGACGGACGGATAGGCAGAAATGTTTATATCGACTCGACTGTTGAGATGCTGTTCAAAAAAGTATATACGTTAACTAGCATATAACCCGTCGCGCTTCGTTGCGTCGCCATTAGTATGGTCTATCGCTATCGGTATCGTTATCGTTACAGCCCCATTTCACTTTATTTCGTATTCTATCCTAACAAACCGAGTTTCAAGCGAATCGAATGAGAAATAGTTTTTTGCCTATAGAATTTTCCGGGAATTTTCACGCCTGAGGGCTAATTTTCCGACATTGGAAAATCGCATTAAAACGCAAAGGAACAGCAAGATTTACTTAACAGAGCGCAAGAGTCAATATCACCTGATAAGAGTTTGTGAATGAAAAGCACACAATGGCACGTACGGCGGTTCTTAAGAGTTCTTATGGAAGATCGATTAAGAGTAGTCGATGCTCGTAAGATGGATGGTGGGATCCCAGTTGAGGCTACGGAGGGCAAAAATTAAAAACTGTTTTTGAACCGATTCAAGTTGGTCCTGATGACCAAACACACGACCCATATTCAAGTATTGGTCGAACTAGAGAGAGACGTATAAATGTTTAGTGAGATACGGATCGTTAAATTCCTTGGACCATCTTTTGATAAACCCAAGAACACAGATGATAGAGACATGTCTATTAAAGCTTAACTTGGGGACAAAGCGGACACCTAAATCATCAACCTCGTAAATGCGTTCAAGTGGATTGTCATCAATCGAAAAGTCGTATAAATACGGCTGTGTTCGATGGAAAGTCATACATTTACACTTTTCAGCGTTAAATGGGAGGGAATTAACCGAACACCATGTATGCAGAGAGTTTAAGTTCAATTGAAGAAAGAGAGGTGACAACGGGTCCTTGTAGGACAAGCAGAGTTTTAGAGGTCATCAGCGTACATCAAAGCATGCGAATGAAGCAGGACGTGAGGGATGTCGTTAATGAACAGATTAAAAAGTAAAGGTCCAAGATGACTACCCTGAGGTACCCCCAAAGAGTACACTGATGGATTCAGAAAGCGACGAATTAAAACGGACACGCTGGGAACGGTGTGTCAAATAAGCCTTTAACCAGTTAAGAAGATTTAGAGGAAAACCAAGCAGATACAGTTTGTGAAGGAGGAGATCATGATTGACAGAGTCAAAAGAGCCTTGCTAAAATCAGTATAAATCACATCTGTCTGCAGTTTATTAATAAAACCCCTATTCACAATAGAAGTAAACTCAAGCAGGTTTGTAGAAAGCCGTGCTGAGATTGCGAAATATTAGAGCGACAAGAGTACTGTATTTGAGATGTTATGAGCATTTCAAAAAGTTTAGGAATGTCAGATAGTTTTGAGATACACCTGTTATTTGTTACTGACGATTTAGATCCTTTTTTATGAATAGGAATGACAAAAGATTCCTTCCAATCGTAGCTCAAGAGATACATAAGTTAAACAACCTTAAAAGCGGGAAGCATACAGAATTTGCACAATTTTTAAGCACACAGCTTGGTACATTGTCAGGTCCAGGAGTATATGATGTCTTAATCGAACGAATACACGAAAGCAGACTCTCTAAATCCAAAACAGGTGGATGGATGCTGTTAGAGTGGGTAATAGGATAGGGATACGGATTAATGGTACCAAAACTAGTCGATGAAGCGGAATAGCAACGCTGAAAAAATGCTGCGAATAAATTGGCGATGTCAGCATCATTACTAGCAGTCACGTTATCGAATTACACTAGTTTACAACCAAAAAGACCCATTTCTACTGAAACTATTAAGTGTAGTTTGGATTGGTGATTTCAAAAATCGATTTCAAAAATTTTTTCATGGCTCCGTTTTTTAAATAAGAATTTTTTTTTCATTTTTTCGATAGGTGCACTTACATTTTAAGTCATATCTCACTTTATAATAAAAACTTCCGACGCTTTTCCGACTTTTCCGGCTGGCATTTTCCAAAACCCCGTCTTAGTACGCACTTTCACCACTAATGGAAACTCCTGTCCATATTTCAGTCTTCTATCTAGGCTCCAGCAAAACTGTAGTTTAGTTTTCGATTTTCGAGCTTACAAAATAGCTATAGCTATATCTAGTGAGAAAATAGCTAAAGTGGCAGCGCTCAAGCCTGTTTTAGTTATCTTTAGTAACTAACTTTATTTAATAATAGTATTACACGCTAAAATGAATCAATGAAAGTCGATTGAGTTGACGATGATGCAATGACGCTTCGTTCAGAATTCGCGGCTCGCGATGGCATCGTGTTGTATCGATAGCTTGCCACTCATATCGATAAGTGGCTGCAACTATCGCCTCACTGCCATACTGCCGTGTCTGGTGGCGCCCTCTGCACGTTGAGTAGGCAAAACATACAGTTGCCCACTTTCTTGCCAAAGATGGCGCTGCCAACACTTGTATATGTGCAGAATTCATTTGACCTGCAACGGCGCCCTCATATAGCAATCAGCGGCTTGTGTGTGTGTGTGTGTGCATATAAATTATGTTAATTGAGATACGTACTAAAAACAAAAGCTACCCCCGTAAGCTTAGAATACTTGCTCAGTGGCGCCCATTGACTTCTGTCAGTTGTCGCCCTCTGGACGTTAAATAACTGAAGTTGTCTGTTGCCACTTTCGGGCGATAGAGGACGCTAGCAAACAAAACTTCTTAATCAACACTGGGCAAAGATGAGCGCAATAATTTAAATTAATGAAGAAAATTAAATGAAATTTCAAAAACAAAAAAAGAGTCTTGACTGTTAATAAGTACAGAATTTTATCATTTCCAAAGTGGGCCAAATGCAGACTCGTGCATTTAGTTGAGTTAACTCGGCCCGCAAATTTTGTTTTCATTTCTTTTCAACAACAAATACATTAGAAACCCATCAAAAAATTAGGTGAAATGGTGAATGAACTTAATATTGTCTGTTTATTATTTGTTTGTGTTTGTCTCTCCCTCTTCTTGTCTTTTGTTTTAACACACTCACTCACACTAGCCCAATGAACCAGTCAAACCGCTTGGACACACGCGAGACTTTAACAAAAAAAAAAAACGAGACCAGCTGTGCCACAAAATAAAACAAACAGCTGAGCTGCTAAACAAATATGCAAGAGAGAGAGAGCGAGAGAGAGAATGACAGTTAGAGAGGAAAATATGGAGAAAGAGATTTAGGAGACACACATTTCTTATATTTTTAATGAGTGGACGACAATGTGGCTAGTTGATATGATAAGAATAAGTCTTTACCCGACTTTTATATTCCCTGTACCTACCAGAGCTTGCAGCTCCTGCTATGTAACGATCTTCTCTTGCTTTTTTATAAGTTGATATTGTGGCAATTGCCGGTTGCTTATAATTTCCCTATTCTTATCTAATCGGAACCTTGATCTTTGTACTTAATTATGGGAGACAAGTGACAGTAGATCAAAATCAGAAAAATATTGATGCTTCGAAAGCGTTGTTTTGGCTTTTTTATGCAGTATGTAACCATGGATGAATTCATGGATGCATCACTACACTTCAAAGTCAAATCGATTGTCAGCTGAATGGTTACAACCTGAATCAGTGTTGCCAAATCAGCTTTTTTCCCGTCATTTCTAGCTTTTTTTAAAACCGTATTGCGGGAAAAATTTAGAAACAGCGGAAAGCGGGAGCTCTGGCTTTTTTTTTAAAAGGATTTCCGCTGTTTTTCAGCTTCATCGATATTTCGATGTTCAGCAAATCTATAGTTTTTCACCTCTGTCAGTCATAAATCGACCTTAATTGCCACCTCTAACCTTCAGGAAACAGTCATCTCAAAGTGCTAGCCTAGTTTACACATCGATTGACAAAAATGCCAAAAGTTTTCAAACAAAAAAGTCGTTGACTGCCTGAAGAACCCAGAGTTTAAGGCTTGACTCCGGAACAATGAATCTGATACCTCTTGAGTTTACTGCAAAAAAAAAGCAAAGCATTGTTACCATTCTGAAAGTATTTTTCGTAGAAGATATTGAAAAACTACAATGAAACTACAGTTTTTGAGTTAAGTAATCGCTTCCAATGACGCTGGAGGTAATGAAAGTCTTTTTGAGTTAGCATCGATTGCGATTCAGATGTCGTCAGGCTGGCGATGAGTGACCATAGAGACTTCGTCGTTGCTGGCCATTTCGAATAAGTTGTTCTACGATTTGTAGCCATTAAGTGACCGAATAAAAAGCCGAAAAAAGTTTTAAAAAATATTCATTCGTTTTCATTTTATGATCAAAAAAAAACCGTGTACCAAAACAATTGCAAGTACTAGGTAGATACGGGTTACGTCGACATGCGAAATGCTGCATCGATTATAAGGTCCTTCCTAGTTACCTGAAGAGCTAATAGGCACAACTAAGGCCTACTGCAAGAATGAGGACGAGAAACTTCATCACTCTGATGATAATATATTAAATATATTGTTGATAATAAGAAAAGTCATGCGCTTTTTTTCAGCTTTTTTTTTTGTCGAAAAATACTGTTTTTTTTGCTCTGCAAAATAATATTCGACGACTAACTTTAAAAAAGTCAAACCATCCCACCCGTAACAAAATATATTATACCTTGTTGGACCGATTAACAAGGCTGCAGACCTCAATATTTCTGCATTAGATTTGGTCCGGAGGTGCGAAACCATCGTAAAGCCTTAGGTTCGCTTTGCGGACCAATTTCTTAACTTTTTAAACGTAAGGTCAGAAGACCACCCAAATATATATACTTTCCAAACTGACGTGACGTTACGTTTCTACGAAAAAATGTTTTTACAAAATATGAAAATCTTCCATTTTGAAAAAGATTTTTTATACCCTTGTAGAGGGGTATATTAAAATTGTCCAGTCTGCAGTAGCATGCACCGGGTTGCTTAGATTGGCGCATATGTATATGTATAAGATGAAAAATAAAAAGTTCAATACATTGTGCAGTGTACATAGGTGTTTACATTCAAATATGTAGTACCTATGACTGGAAGTA
The DNA here is from genome assembly GCA_037044535.1 of Lordiphosa magnipectinata. Lineage (NCBI taxonomy): Eukaryota > Metazoa > Arthropoda > Insecta > Diptera > Drosophilidae > Lordiphosa > Lordiphosa magnipectinata. The sequence goes on along the minus strand of JBAMBO010000252.1, from coordinate 4,330 downwards.
TTGTGATCTATGTGTATGTAATATAATTTACGCCTACGTTTGAATGTATACATATGTACATAGGTAGGCAAAGAAGTACTGCATACAATAGCACGCTCTGATTCTTCACGTATTCAAATTTGTTTACTTATGTACTTACATATATGTATGTATGTATGTTAATAACCATTGGGAGTGCGAAAAGAAGAAAATAACAAATCGAAGATAAATTTATACCCTTGCAAAGGGTATTATAATCAGGGTTCGTATACAAAACAAAAGTACCGAACACAACAAGTACCGTACTTGCTTCGTTTTGTACTGTACGAAACACACAAGTACGGTAAATAATTTTTAAAGCACCGAACGAAAAAAATAAGTACGGTACAGCGCCGTAACGTACTGACCGATAAAATTAAGTACCGAACTTTTCTGAGTTCAGCACTCTTGCGTGCGTACTAAACATTTTGAGTTTCGTACAGTTAAAAACAAAATGAGTTTTAGTTAAGTATGCGGAGTGTAAATCGATGTTAATTACAGACTTTGTGGTAGGTGAGATATTTAAACCTATTTATCGTGACTGAAGGACTTATAAAATCGTGAAAAAAATACCAAAGTGGATAAAAAATTGTAATATTGAAAAAAAGGTAATGCCAATCAAGTGCAAAATCATGGCAGGATCAATGCAAAGACGTAATTTACAGCAAAGGGGTCTCCATGGTAACAAAACCGCTAAATGCTTAAGAAACTGCTTTCCAAGACCACAAATGATCACACATAACTGCATTGCCATGGTTTTAACAATAGTGAACCGCGATAAAATGGTAAAAAACATAACCAAGATATTAAAAGACTGATTCAAAACACTTTCCGTTACTGAAGAATCATTAAATCGCGGAAAAATACCAAAGAGGATCAAAAAATGTAGTAATGCCAAGCCAACTTTACTTTCAAAATCATGCCAGGATCAATGCATCAGCGCAATTCGCAGCTAAGGAATCTCCATGGTAACAAAAACAAACAAAAGGCTACACGCGCCGTGCAGCCAATTTTGTTTTCTCTGTGCAGTCAAGATCATAAAGAATGTTTCTAACCACTTTTCGTGATTGACAAATCATTAAATCGCCGAAAAGTACCATAGAGGATCCAAAATAGTAACAATGCCAAACCAACTACTTAATCGGCATAAACAGAATAGTCGAAATAGCTATATATATACAAATATATTCTTTACTCCATACATGGTCATCCATGGTATTTATCGCTGTTCAGTATTGTCAAAAATAGCGCAATGTGTAGTTATGATTGATCGTTTGCTGTCTTTGATTATTAATATTAAACGCTTTCAAACTAATTTGAAAAATTTGGTCAAAATCGGATGACTATATCTTAAGGCTGCCACAGGACCGGCAAAATGAGTCTTAGTGAGAAAAACATTTTTTGTTTTCAACTTTATCGTTCTTAAACTCGGCGATTGTTAATTTGATATGTTTTCAAAAAGTTTTCCAAAAAAATTAGATGGGTTTTAGTTACAAAAGTTTTTGATTTTTGTGTAAGCGTTCTTTAAACTCTTGTCATTTCAAAAACAGCATTTGCAAGGGTATAAAAACTTCGGCACAGACGAAATTAGCTTGGCCTTCTCGTTTTTTTTTGAACTCAACCAAAAGCTTGGGTTCGGAACGGGTTCGGGTTCATCTATTTTTGTCCTCCTGGTTTGGTTCAGGGTTTGGTTCACAGTAAAAAAAGGAGGAATTCCGGGTTCGAACCGGTATATACAGTATAGCTGCCATATAAAAAACTGGCAAGCAAATGGTGTGGCAGCCCTCGCCACCTCAGGTCACACAATTTATCGAGCCATCCCTGACGCGATAGCAGAACGCCATCACGCGCTATCCCTGGCGCTCAGTTTCTGGCTTGTCTCCCGCCAAGGCGGCTGGCATCAGCATCGCGCTTTACAATCGAACAATAATTGTTAGCTTAAGTTATGTTCAATAAAGTTAGCTACACATTAAAACGTAGTAACTAAAGTGGTGACCCCGACGTGATTGTATCTTTAAAATTTAGGTATAGCTGGGATGTCATGCAAGCGAAATGAGCGTTAAAGCATATGTATACATATGACCACATGCGTTGGTGTCACCACTTTAGTTACTACGTTTTAATGTGTAGCTTAAGTTATATTCAATAAAGTTAGCTACACATTAAAACGTAGTAACTAAAATGGTCAAAGTAGTGGTGCCATCTATTGCCGAGTTTGGGATATAAGAATGTTCGACGAAAATCATTCAAAACCTTAATTTATATAAATTATACAAGCTACAAGGGTATATTAACTTCGGTCGAGCCGATTAACCAATTAACATACATTTTTTTGAATTAGGCAAAACAAAATTATTCTTGAACCGCGGCTCGAACCTAAACCTAGGTTCAGCGACCATCTGAATCCGTTTTGTAAACACGAATCCAAAAACTTTCATATGTTGGAACTCTGGAGCCGAGTTCCCCAGCGATAGCCCCTGGGGCATGAACATACTCGTCAATTCACACCGAATGCTTGCCGAAGTCATGCATCACTGTGTGTTAGAGAGAGACACAGTCACATTTTCACGCTCTCTGCTTGGGGATTTTTAGGAGAAGCCCTAATAACAACACGGTGCATACTTTTCGGCTGTTCTTTAAGGAACACAACTTTTGTCAGCTACTTGGGGTCTGCATTAGTGTTTTGATAACATCGATTGTTGCTCAAATCTCAGTATCACACGAGAACTCTAAATCGATTGAATCAAAATACCTGTTGTTCAATGAATGCATTCAGTTTTGTTTAAACAAATTAAATTGAATTGAATTGAAAAGTATGCCACTTAACCCAAAAAACAGCAACAATAACATTTTGCACATATGTATGTGTAGTATGTACATATGTATATAGTGTAGTATGTGTGTACATTTGTGGATTTTCTCTCATTAATTATGCCATGGAATGGAAAAAAGGAAGCTTTCCAGTTCGTTTAGTTTCATTACGCGAGAATTGCAACAACAACAACAACAAGCACAACCACAGCCAAATGCAACTTCGAAGGCCAATTCATTGTTACAAAAAAAAAAAAAAAAAAAGAAGGAAACTGTTGGCCATCATCATTATCATCAAGTGGCTGGTTTTGCTGCTGTAGATAATTATGTATGCGCCGGGCCAATTGTCTAGTTTAGCAACAACAAAACGACGTCCTGTCGCCAATGTTCTGGGACTTCTGCTGCTCTGCTGCTTATACTTTTGAGCTGATTTTTGCATAGAATTTTTGCAACCCTCTTTTCCTGCTTTGTTGTTTTTGTTGCGTTACGCTTGACAGCCTTCTTCTTCTGCTGTGTTGTTGTTGTTGGCGCATTCTTTGCCCATTGTTGTTGTTGTTGGTGTGCTGCTCTGGTCACTTACAGTTTGACAAGCACTAAGCACTCTTGCACTTGTTGCGCTCGCCCACTCTCTAACTGACTCTCTCTCTCTCTCTTTCTCTCTTACCTGTTCGTTTCGCTGGCTTGATTTCAGTTGTGCTTGGTTCGCCTCGCTCAGTTTACAAACGAAATGCGTCGTCGTCGGTTGGCCGCTCGCCTGGCTGGTGGTAGTTGTTGTTGTTGTTATTGTTGAGGTTAATATTTCAAAAATGCACAAAAATTACAAACACTTTGGCAACAAAAGTACGGTGTTGTTGTTTTTTTTTTTAAACAGTTTTATGGCCATTGGCTTAATTTAATGCCAAATGGCAAATTGTGTTAACCCGGTTGTTGCTATCTATATATAAGTAAACAAGTTCCTTTGTTCCTTTTTTTGTTTATTTCAATGTTCGTTGCACGTCTGTGCGGATGAGCTCCAGATTAAAAACTAAACTTAAGTCTAAAGTTAACCTATGCAGGAAAGCTCGTTGACTGCGACAACGACAGCGGCAGCGGCCTTTTCTAAGAATTTGCGTAGCAGATTTTTGGTGAATTCCTAGAATCCTTAGCTGCAGCTGCAACGGCGACATTTTCTAGGAATTCGCGCAGAAGATTTTTGGCAAATTCCTAGAATTCTTAGCGCAGCTGCGGCGACTGAGCTCTGCCTCGGCGCCAGATTTTGTTGGACTGAAGCTGCAACGGCGACATTTTCTAGGAATTCGCGCAGAAGTTTTTTGGCAAATTCCTAGAATTCTTAGCGCAGCTGCGACGAATGAGCTCTGCCTCGGCGCCAGCTTTTGTTGCAATTTTTGGACTGAAGCTGCAACGGTATCGCCTAAACTCCGACTCGACTGTGCTGGTCTGTTTCTGGAGTTTATGCGAAGCCGGTCGAGCGCTGGGCCTACTCATGGAATTCAACGTGATA
>JBAMBO010000251.1:0-107194 GCA_037044535.1 Lordiphosa magnipectinata | reverse complement strand
GTACACTGCTTATACCTCCAGCCCCACTCAAAATGCTTCCATGAAAGAGACCATGACATTTCCTATGACCTCTGAATTTCCCCTAATGACTTCCATTTTTAATTTTATACACTCTTTTATTATATTTGAGTTAGCCCGCCAATTTTTCAAACAAACAACAGCTGACTTTTTTGCTGTTGCCTGGTCACACTACATTGTTAGAGCGGCTCTGACAAATATCAAACAATTTCCGCTCTGACAAAATTGTCAGCGTCCGAGTACCTAGCTTCAACAACAACAGCACAAAATCTGATCTCCACCAAAATACCGATTAGTGATTTCACAGTGACCCAGTCACCCGTTACTTGAATATTGCTCATCTCTAGAACTCAGTTGTGTAATCGCAGTCGCTGCTTCAAAAAGTACTCGATACCAAGCACACTTTTTTGCGGCGTCACTTTTGCATGGGCATTTTAATCGAGCGGCGTCCTCTGTTCAAGTCTGTGGAATTAGTCAGTCGAAGCATAGAAAAACTAACATAGAAGCACACTTTGAAACGCCGCTCTTTTTTGAGTGATGTTAACGCCATTGTGGCAAGGAGATACTTCAATAGTGACAACAAAATCTGTTACTCAAAATTATTGTCGACATAGGAAAACACGGTGGTTAGAGGGAGATGGACATAGTCAAAAAAAAAACTCGGAGAGTCAAAAAATAACTCAAAGAGCCAAAATGACATCGAACAGCTGACAAATGTCTGAGTGAAAAGTTGTCGACGCAGCAAAGTGTGCTTCTATGTTAGTTTTTCTATGGTCGAAGTAAATTTGTCTTACAGTCAACAACGTGAAAATCTATAGAAACATTTGTGCTCTGAAAAAAAAAATAGTGAAAAAAGCGAACTCTACAATATTTAAGATTAAGAAGAAGGAGATTAAATTATTGAATCTGCATACATATAAGTGATTCAGCTCTGAATTCCATCGAGTTCACAACGAACGTACTGTAAACGGCAGCGGTGGCAGCGCCTTTGCAGGAGGATTTCCCGGCTTTTTCGCCGTTCTCCGTTTAAGTTTACTCATCTGGAGGAAGGTGCTGCTGTAATGGGTACGTATTAACTTCCTTCCGCTGTTTTTAATTTCGGTACAGAAGTCTCTGCTTGGCCAAACAAATAATTTTGTTGCCGCATGAGGTTGTTATTATATTTTCATCAATGGCCTGAGCCAAAGACTCGGGAACTCATCTCTGCTAGCTTCTAGATTCTTCGATTTAGATCAGGGGCGTGCATTAGGGGAGAGGACAAAAATGTGGAATTCAGTGCTCACCGATTCACACAATCATAAGTTCGACTCGCATATGCGTGAAAACACGAATCCCTGCGGCCACCGGGTGGGCTGACTGGCCGAGAAAAGTGAGGAATAGAGCGAGAAAGAAATACAAACGAAAATTGCTTTTAGTTTTGGAACGGGGCCTGCCGGCGCCAAGCACATGATTTTCATAAAGACACACAGACCGAAGCTGAAATTATGATTGTGTGAGTAGAGAAAATAATGTATTATTTGGATTTCATATTGGAGCGGGGCCTGCCAGCTTCTGCATACACACATACACATACGTATCTTCATATGTGTGAATAGAACGAAATAAGATTTGTTTTTATACCCGTTACTCGTAGAGTAAAAGGGTATACTAAAGTCGTGCAAATGTATGTAACAGCCAGAAGGAATCATTTCCGACCATATAAAGTATATATATTCTTGATCAGCATCAACAGCCGATTCGATATAGCCATGTCCGTCTGTCCGTCCGTCCGTCCGTCCGTCTGTCTGTATGAACACCTAGATCTCAGAGACTAGAAGAGCTAGAGCAACCAAATTTGAAATGTAGACTCCTATTGTCTGCACGCAGATCAAGTTTATTTTCAATTTTTGCCACGCCCCCGCAATTTGGAAAAAACGTCATATCTCCTACAGTTTTGATGATAGATGGTTCGTACTTTCTAGAGATATCTAGTACTCAAAATTATTTATCGATTTGCTGAAGGAATGATAAAGATCGGATGAACGATACTCAAGTTATGAGCAAAAAACCGTCAGTTAACACCCACCACCCACCCCACCCATAACCTAAGCATTGCGTTCAGCAGCAATCTTAGTGAGAGAGAGAGAGAGACTTAGAGAGCGCACTGCGTTGTGCGTTGTGTGTTAACTGGCCGTTTGACTCGTGACCAAATTCGAGCTGCGACATTAAGGGTGCAGAGTATGTAATAGTCGGGCTTGACCGACTTTCTTTCTTGTTTTTATTAGGAAAGGTGATACGTTTTTAAAAGTTTTGTTGTCTGATCTGTTTATCGTGATGAATTTGGAGTCATTTATGTTGGATTTAGTAATTGACAAATGTCTATTAATATCTGGCGGATAATAAATAGCCGAGTTAAAAAATGTTGCATACTTTTCGGCTGACCCACCTCAGGCACACAGGAAGGCTTTAAACATTTGTTTCCATGAGTAACGGGTATATCGAAGTCGGTTAGAGCCGACTTTAACTTACGCTCTCGTTCGTTCTGGAGCGGGGCCCGCCGGCCCATTTCTGCTTTTCGTGCTTTAAGAGCTAGTGTTAGTGAAATATGGGTGTGAAATCAAAAAGTGTTGATTTTTTGGATTCTTTGCGCAAATTCTGCTCAGTCATGGCAAAGGATGCTCATGTGTGAAAATTGGACGTTGAAGTAGCCAAGTCTTCACCCTTAAGCGTTTTTTCATTCCTTTTTTGCATTTCCTTTCAACTTCCACTGCCAAAGCAACGGCAACAGCTGCGTCTTCCTCCATATTTACTCGCCGATCACTTGCTTTCAAATTTGCGAAATCTGCAAATGAAATTTGCGCAAATGCTGGTGTAGTGTGTGCGCTAAGTACTTGTGAATTTGCGCAAAAATTTGTGTGGTGTATTCGGCGCTTCACATACACTACGTTTATACGCCAGCTATTTGCAAATAGAAATAATTTGTACATAACTAACTCCCTATTTATACGCCAAATACCGTACGTACATAGGTAAATGTATTTTTTAGTGCTGCCTGATTGCCTTTTTGATGTGAAACATCTTAAATTTCGGTACGGAAGATTTTAGTAGGAGTAAAATTTGGTTTCAGCGTCACGTGACGATGACGATGAGGTCATTCATTTTGTTGTTTTTTGGAGTGTCACACCCAAGAAGGTCGGTAGAGGGTGATCAGTAAGAAGTGTGGGAAGAGTGTGGGAAAAGAGTGGGAACAGTGTGGGAAGAGTATGTGAAGAATGTGGGAACAGTGTGGCAACAGAGTGGAAAGTATGTGGGAACAGTGTGGGAAGAGTATGTGAAGAATGTGGGAACAGTGTGGCAACAGAGTGGAAAGTATGTGGGAACAGTGTGGGAACAGTGTGGGAAGAGTAATGGAACAGAGTGGAAAGTATGGAAAGAGTGTGGGAACAGAATGGAAAGTATGTGGGAACAGTGTGGGAAGAGTGTGGGAACAATGTGGGAAGAGTGTGGGAACAATGAGAGAAAAGTGCAGGAACTGTGTGGGAAGAGAGTGAGATGCTATTTCAAGAGCCCCATTGCTATGACGAGCGCTGCTTCATTAGATATCGTCCTGAAGGCACTACAGACCCGAATTGCGCTTATACGATAGACCGCCTCAACGCCCCGGCAAAAGGTCGGGACCGCAAATGCTTGAGCCGCGTACAGCATGATGGACTTGCATACTCCCATAAGGAGTCGTCGGCGCTCGTGCTTTGGGCCTTGGGTATTTGGCACTATGCGTGATAATGCTCTGCACGCGTCGGCAGACTTTTTTGGAAGTACTCCAAATGCTCACGGAAGCAGAGCCTGGTGTCTATCATGACGCCAAGGTACCGTATAGCGCGCTTGGAGATCACTTCTGTCTTTCCCACCATGATAGTGGCACGTTTTCTACTGCTAAGTAGAACTGCCTCGGTTTTTTGCGCTGCCAGTTCAAGTCCCACACTTTTGTTAATGGTGGAGCCTGCCGACTCTACTGCTACTTCCAGCCTATTGCATAGCAGCTTCTCTAAAACTTTGCCTACTGTTACCAGCAGGCAGATGGGCCTGAATGAAGAAGCATCCTCTGATGATTTTCCAGGCTTCTGGAGTAGCACCAGCTTCTGCAGTTTCCATCTCTCTTTAAATCTTGCTTTTCTCAAGCTTTTATTGTACAGCTCGATAAACAACTCTGAGCGGAGCGTCAGAGCCATCTTCAGCACACTGTTTGGGACAGCGTCTGGTCCGGGTGCCTTGTTGGATTTGAGGCTATTTGACGTAGCACGCACCTCATCCACTGTGATCTCCACTATGCCCTGACTCTGGGCGTCAGTCCTGAATGGGAATAGAGTCGACTATGCTTCGGAGTGTCTCTGGTTCCGTAGGCCCCGGTAATGTGCCTGCGTAAAGATGCTTGACTACAGTTTTGTAGGCTTTACCCCATGGGTCATGCTCCGCAGTGTCGCAGTTTCAGGATACACTCCCGTTTGCTCTCCTTTATTAGAGTCTTGAGCTCCTTTCTTCTCTCCCGGTACGTCATATGGAGTTGGACAAATGACTCGCTTCCGTGAGATCGCTGACTTTGTCTTCTTGCCCTGAGACATGATCGGCGAGCATCAGCGATGCTGTCGTTCCATCAATAAGTTGGCATGTGGTGGCGCTTGTAGGGCTTGCGGCTGAGCCATGCTTGCATTGCATACCGTCTCCAGCTGTTCTGCCAACTGATCCGCCATGTTCTGTGTATTACGAGATACTCGAATTTTAGTCAGCTTCGTGATAGCATTTCCCCTGCAGAGAGATTCTGCGCAGAATGCTTTATACTGAGCCTAGATGGACCGGTGGCGCTATCGTCGGTAGTGCAGATGATAGCCTCGTGGTCACTAGCTGTGTAAACTTGGCTGATGGTCAAGTCGATCACAGACGCGATACCGCCTGTGCTGATTTTTCGAATAATCGTTAGACAGAGACTTTCGGAAGACCCATTAAGTTATGCGCTCATCAGTCATTAGGCTCCTGGTGTCAGAAACCATACTTTTTATAGCCGAAGCCAAGCGTTCCGATGGCACGGAGCTTCCCGGAGTAATAAGATATGCCAATGCCAAGTCGGAAAGCACTGGTAAAGCGTCTTTCTATTCCATCCAGAACTTAATGGGGACCCGATCCAGAATAAACAAAGTTAAAAAACTTACATTTACCTTTTTAAAGATAGCCTGAATTTCAGCCAAGCATGCCTACGCTTTGTTTTTAACTGTGCCTTTATATTTGTTGAGTAGCCACTGGTCTTTACAACTTTATTGCAACTTTAATAAAATAACTTCTAAACATTTTGCTTTACATGTCTAGAGCACAAGAAACAGTTATTTGCAACAATATAACCGAACGCTAAAACAAAAATATCACCGAATAATATCACCAAAAAATATTCGATTTCCGATATATCTCGGAAAATATGCGATAATGATATTTGTCTCTGGGCAAAAATATCCATTTATCGATAATATTTTCGACATCCCTAGTTTGAAGGGAAGAAAGATCAGTGGTCTACAATGGCGACGTCACACAATTTTCCACAATTTCCTCCTGCCTCTTTTAAGAACTGAAAAATTACATAAACGACTTTTATTCATCATTAACAAGTAAGAGATACACATCCAGCCCACAAAATATTATTTTAGAAACTTAGAAAAAAGTTTTCACACTTTTTTCAGCATGTTTTGCTTTCGCGCCTTAGTTTAAGTTCCAGACCCGAGCTCCAACAGATGGATTGTGGCCTTTTCAGCCCAATTGCATATGCAATGTTAAATTCGTTCTACATATTTAGGGGAATATCAAAAATGTGAGCGATAAGCTTTATGCAATGCCGTTAAACTTGTTTGCGGAGTAATATGTGGTGTCCGCAAGCGTAACACAATTTATTTGGATAATACACAGAATAAATTTAGCAGGTGCCTCTTACGACGAACAATAAAACACGTAGGGTATTCACCAGCCCGCGTAATTGTGTAAATTTACGCGACACAGCTATTGAGCACCCCTTTTGTTTACTCTCGTAATTTTTGGAGTAAATCAGCTGTTTTTCACAGGCTGATACAAGAAGCACTGATTAAGCGAAAAATAGACATAGCGCTTCATGAAATAGAATGCATTGATGGTAGATGTACAAATCAAGCTTAATACGAGCATGAGGAAATAATAATACATCAAAAATCTTTAGATGTGGACCATGATGCTGTCGATGAAGTGATGGACGAGCTTATGGAGGATGTAACTGCAATGGCGTGCTGTCGGTGAGCAACCAAGTTCTGTGTGCCCAAGTCAGTCAACTGGCGGACCAATGTGCTGCCATTTTTCAATGATGGTCGCTTTCTTCAAATGCTCCGTGTCACTAAGAGTCAGTTCGCGATGATTGTGGAATTGATCCGTGCGGACCCATGCTTTGTGTCGACTGCATTTCGACCCCAAATGGAACTTGAGTTACAGGTAGCGATTGCACTTTATCGTTTGGGGTCGTCTGGAGAATCTGCTTCAATAAGGAAAACTGCAACTATGTTTGGAGTTGGTGATGGCGGGTCTCTCGGTGTTGTGACAGACAAAGTGTTCGGAGCTATTTTAAGGAAGATGTCTCAAGTTATTTACTGGCCAGTTGCAGCTGAACGAAAGCGAATCGTTTTAGAAACATTCCATGAGTTACCATTCTGCATTGGATAAATTGACGGTAGCGAAATAAAGCTTGCTGAACAGCCAGCAAAGAACCACGATGTGTACTTTTCGCGACAACGTATGTACTCAATCAAGGTATAGGTTGTGTGCGACTTCCGAATGAGGATTCGAAATGTTGTAGTGGGCAGTCCCGGTAGCTACCATGATGCAAAAATATACAAGAATTCGACACTTTTCAAGGAGCATGAAAAATACTTCAGTGAAGAAGAATGGATTGCCGGGGACTCAGCCTACCCTTTATCCAATTTTTTAATTTCTCCTTACAGAAGCAATACGACAGCAGCGGAACCGAGTGACCAAGCCAGATTTAACAAGAGACACAGCCAATTTCGAGTAAGAGTAGAAAATTGCTTCGGTATGCTGAAAGAAAAGTTTTCGAGCTTAAAAGAAATGAGGATTCGCATTCGAGAACGAAATAGTCGGGAAAAATTTTCCAAGTGGATTCTTGTTTGCTGCATTCTTCACAATTTACTGCTTGAAGAGCAATACGCAGCAATTGCTGCTCCTGACGATGATGACTGTGGTGAAGTAGACGCAAACCAATCTCTTTGATAAGTACAACACCTGAACAGAAACGACAAGCCATTAATAATATGATGTTCGATGTATAAATTTTCACAAATGCTCATTTTTATTTTATAAAATATACATGTATCTATCTTTTTGATTGTTTTTATATTTTAATTGCAGCTCCAACTTTTTAATCATCTCCTGTTGTTCCAGCTCCCTTTTTTTTTAATATACAATCATTTTCCACTTTCTTCACCTCCAGATCCAATTTTTTACTCTCGATTTCTTTGGTCCAATTGTGCTTTTCATGCTCCAAAGCCAGCTTGTTTTGTTCAACAGTAAGCTGTTCCTTGCGGAAATTTAAGCGATCTGTCTCCAACTCGGCCAGTTTTTCGACAGATGTGAGAGTCCTGGGCTTTTTCTATTGGCTTGTTCTTAGGCTGCTGTTATTCTCAATCGAATCTTCGAAACCCGACGGGGCTGTATCGAAAGAATTTTCGTAGCCACTTGCATTGCCGTCAAATGCGCTGGTAGAAGCCAATGAATCGTCGAACTCTTCCAGGGTATCGTGCAGTACCACTTCCACTTCTTGGACCTGGTTAAAGATGTCCGCCTGTTGGTCGTAGTAGGGACACATTCTGTTCAACTTTTCTAAATTTATAAAATTGTAGCTATTAATATTCTAATTTATATACCTGCTACCAACAAACCCTGCACAGTACGCACGCCATCTTCATCGTCAACTCCAGCACCGGTCGATCCAAGCCATTGATTGGCTTTGCTTAGCTGCATTTTGAGGTAGAGCATTTTACCCTTTACCAAATTCCACTTGGTGTCGCTCAATAGTTTTTTATAATACAGTTGAGCTGTTGGTTTCTGCAAGTATGTGTTTTCTTAATGAAATGGCATGTTTTATACGAGACGGACAGAGGAGATACTTACTTCGAAATTCCTTTGCGACTGAATGTAAGATAGCATCCTCGATATTTCTTCATCGCTCCAGCGCTTTGTATCGCCTTCCCTCTTTCGTTTAGTTGCTGTTTTTTGTTCAGACACTAAAAAAGATTTGTATTTAAAATAATTAAATTTTAATTGGCCCTTACTTAAAATTTTGTTTGGTATGACCGCATATTTTTAAGAGAAAAATCTCGAAGTGGCTCGATACCAAGTGTTTTTTATCGATACTTTGAATAATTTTACAACACTTCATCGTTTACACTTTTACGCTTTTACGCCCGATTTTTTAAACATACCCCAGGGTAACAAAAAGTTGGTAATTTTTTTCCTATGTGTTTTGTTGTTGTGTTGTAAACTTTTGGAGTTTACGCTTTTTGATTTACGCTTTTACGAGAGCTGGTGAATACCCTAATTGAAACTTATTTCCGTATGGGGCTTCAAAGCGTAAACGATGAAGTGCTGTAAAATTATTCAAAGAATCGAAAAAAAATCCCTTGGTATGGAGCCATTTCGAGATTTTTATCTTCAAAATATGCGGTCACACCAAAAAATTAAATTCAATTGTCCGTTAGCTGCATCTGGCCAGTAAATAAATTGACACAGTTTCCTCAAAATAGCTGTAATCGACAATCAACGCGTACTGATTCTTGGTGACACGGATCATTTGGAGAAAGAGACCATCATTGAAAAATGGCAGCACATTGGTTCGCAAGTTGACTGATTTGGTCACAGAAAACTTGGATCCTCGCCGAATGCATGCAATTGCAGTTAGATTTTCAATAAGCTCGTCCATCACTTCATCGACTGCATCATGGTCCATACCTAAAGACCATCTATGCATTCTATTTCATGAAGCGCCATGTCCATTTCTCGCTTATGTAGTGCTCGTTGTACTTAGTTGTGCATTTTTATTTTGATTTAGTCATTAAGCCTTGACTCTCAAGTAACAACAAAATTCACTTCCTGTCAAACACAGCTGGTTTACCACAACAATTACCAGGGTAAATCACAAGGGGCGCTGACTAGCTTCTGTGGGGTAAATTTAACAATTACAATTTTAACGAAGGCTGGTGATTACCCTAATAGTGTTCCTAAATAACACAGGTTTTTAAGACTTTGCACAGGAGAAGTAGCCAATTTTCCATATGTATTTTTGGCCGCTGAATTCAAATCAGCTGTCTGCTTTCCCCCAGCACCTCAGGCTTACGAGATATTTGCATAGGCGTGATTTGAGCGACGTTTGCTTACATTTGTAGGTCCTGTGGCCACTTAAAGTAACCTTTTCCAACCAAATTTGTTTTAATATAAGCTGAATTGAATGTCGTTGCAGAAAGACCAAACGCGAAGTGTTGATTTTGTTCAAAGGATACACATTGTCGGATTTTAAAATAGAAAAAATAGAGGAAAGCTAACTTCGACTCGACCGAAGTTTATATACCCTTGTAGCTTGTATGATTTATATAAAATCAGAGATATACACCCATGCTCCCATTTTCGCTTTCGCAAAAATTTTACGATTTTGAGTCCAAATTTGGTCCAAAAACCGGTTTGAAATCGCAAAAGTATTGCGAAAGCGAATATGGGAGCATGGCTGATAGTGGATTCTTGGTATCGTTTTTCATATGTCTTTTTGAATTTCAGTGATTTAATTCTGTAAAAAGAGAAATGGCGGATTCAGAGGATGATGCGGTGGTTGTAAGTCTCCACAACACTGACCCCACCAACACCAAACTGCAGAAGATGCGCACCTTTCTCAGTTCGGTAAGTACACTATAGACCACATAAAAAATTACACTATAGTCATGATATAGTCCAGTCAAATTAGTGTTCCACCTGGAAAAGAGAGATAATAAGCTGTAAACTCCTATACATACATCTTCATTCGAAAATATTTGACAGCCACGAAGGGCCAAGCCAAGCTTCTCTCAATCTCTTGGTTTGTTTGCTTGAAATTTTCGCACAAGATAAAGAGACCTACAGTTTAACTCCGGATCCGAAAGGCAAAGTTTGAGAAGCTTTTTCATGGCTAGTTACTTCACAGCTGGCGCCAATACCTGGTGAAGCTGATCGAATTTGTAAAAGCTATTTTTCTAAAGAAAGAAAAAAACTTTTTATAAAAGTCACATAAAGTTTCGTGTGCGCGTCGTAAGTTATTCAAAGTCAAAGGTCACAAAAATCAGTTTTTCGCGATTGTCTCGGTTTCTATAACTCCAAGGATGTAAACTTCTATTATTAACACACACCGAGGTAAACTTCTATTCGAGAAAACAAAATTTGCGACAAATTTTGTCTTAAAAATTTTTTCATACGCACAACCGTTTTTGAGATAGAGGGCACAGAGGTCGTAGTGGTCAGCCATACTCTATGTACTACACGGGGTAATATTTATATGTCGCGAACTGTCAATACTAATGTAAATAGTTAAAATCCGGTAAGACCAAAATAAAGTTTCATAATCGGTCTCACGTCGTTTTGATGTACTAGCGCTATTGTGTTGTTTACAGTGAGTGAGAAAAATCAATTTGGCTATAAAATGGAATAATAAAATAAAAATAAACCTAGAAATATTCATTTCCGACCCCATAAACTATATATATTCTTGATCAGGACGACGAGCCGAGTCGATTGAGCTTTGTCCGTCCGTCTGTCCATCTATTTCTACGCAAGCTAGTCTCTCAATTTTGAACCTATCGAGCTGAAATTTTGCACAGAGTCTTCTTTCTACTGCACGCTGCTAATATGTCGGAACCGACCGAATCGGAAGACTATATCTTAACTATAAGATGGCAACTACCCATGGCATCTAGCCATGGGAACCATCGGTCGAAAAATGGGTCTTAGTGAGAAAAACTTTTTTGTTTTCAATGTTAGCGTCCTTAAAATCGGTCATTATTAATATTATATGCTTTCAAACAGAATTGCAAACTTTGGTCAAATCGGATGACTATATTTTATAGCTGCCATAGGACCGGACCGATCGGTCGGAAAATGGGTCTTAGTAAAAATAAAACGTTTTTGTTTTTAAGTAAATCGTTCTTAAGGTCGGTGATTATTAATATAAAACGCTTTCAAACTAATTTGAAAAAGTTGCCATAGGACCGATCGGTCGAAAATGAGTCTTAGTAAGAAATTTTTCTAATAGATTTACAAAATTGGGTCGAAATCGGTCGACAATATCTTAAGGCTGCCTAGGGCCGATCGGTCGAAAATTGAGTTTTGGTGAGAAAAACTTTTTTGTTTTCCATTTTATCGTTCTTAAAATTGGGGTCTTGTTAATTTGATATGTTTTCAAAAAGATTCGCGAAATTTGGTCGAAATCAGATGTTTATCAATCGGAAAATGGGTTTTAGTTAGAAAAATTTTTGATTTTTATGCAAGCGTTCTTAAACTGTGACATTTGCATTTGCAAGGGTATAAAAACTTCGGCACAGACGAAGTTAGCTTGGCTTTCTAGTTTCACAATGATTTGATCAAAAATCCCATTTTCATCGTTTGAAGGTGCCGCAAATACTTAGTTTGCATTCGTGACATTCTGATTTATCAGTGCTTACATTGTTTGTAAATTTCGTAAATATTAATTTTGTTTCTGCAGTACCTACATGTATATGTATAAGATGAAAAATAAAACGTTCAATACATCGTGCAGGGTATATAGCTGTTTACATTGAATTTGTAGTTGTGACTGGAAGTATTGTGGTATAATTGTATGTAATATAAATGACGCATACGTATGAATGTATACATATGTACATAGGTAGGCAAAGAAGTACTACATACAATAGCACGCTCTGATTCTTCACGTATTTAAATTGTTTTACGTATGTACATTCATATATGTATGTGTGCATGTTAATAACCATTGGAAGTGCGAAAAGGAGAAAATAACAAATCGAAAACCTTTTTCTTTTGAATCGAACAAAAAGATTGGTTTCGGAACGGGTTCATCTATTTACGTCCTCGTGGTTCGGTTCAGGGTTTGGTTTAGAGCAGAGATGGGCGCGTCGCGACGTTCACAATGCACACGAGGCAGCGCTGCCTTCGTGTGCATTGTGAACGTCGCGACGCGCCCATCTCTGGTTTAGAGTAAAAAAAAGCTAGATTTCCAGGTGGTACATCATTGGGTCAATAAGAACAGAAATAATCGCGAAAAATTGATTTTTGTGACCTTTGACCTTGAATAGCTTACCACGAGCACACGATATCATATGTGACTTTTGGAACACCAAAATAAAGTTGTATAGGAGTTTAAGGCTTATTAACTCTGATACCGAGGTCGACCCCATTTTTTGCTTATTTCGCAAGACTGATACAATAACTACAAGGTAGCGCACTGCGCAGCTTCGATATTCTCAGTCAGCCTTGGTTCGATGACTCAAAGTTGTAGTCTGGTGTATCGAACCGAAATGGTCGCCTTCGATTTTCTGATGAAGTGCGAAACTTCTATCGAAAGCTGTCAAAAAGTGTAAGTAACGACTTAGAAGCCCTGGTTTCGGTAATTGTCTAGTATACGACCTGTATAATAGACCGTGGTTTCTGTGTGTGCTGTAGCCCTCTGTTTCGATAAATTCTCGAGCATGCGATAAGGCACTTTTGGTTGCGCTACCTTGTAGTTAATGCATCATGCACTATAGGCATAGAAACTGGGAGGGGGGGGGGGTCCAATCAATCTATAGCTTTATAACATGCTGCGAGGATTGAATTAGACGTCGCCTAGCTCCGATAACGACAACTCAACTAATTCGACTGATTTACAGCTGCTCAATCCGAGCGAGGTAATCAACATAAGTGACGATGAACATCCAGATGGTCGTCCGAAACGATCCAGTGCAACTTCGAAACCTGTGACCGGAGCGAATCCAGCGAAAGTTATAGTTGGACTAGACGACAAACTCCTAAGTCGCTCTAATTCTGAAACGGCGGAAGCGGGAGCAAAAATTTATTCCAAAATACTCCAAGCTAAAGAAAAAATGGTACTTCACGGAGAGTCAATGGATCGCGCCAAACTCGGCGCTCTTATCAATCCAAGCCCTCCACTTCCTAGCTCACTCAAAAAACTAAGTGAAATCTCAAATGCTGCTGCTGCTGGTAAGGCATATTTGGTGCCAAAGAGCAATCCCAAAGCTGCTAGCTCAACCATAGAACAAAATGAAATTCCCAACGTTCAAGCTGATAAGCTAGATTTTGTGCGCCGAAGCCAATCCGGTGGTCCAGTTTCCACCTCATCCAGCGACCCGGAAGACGGAAAGACCACCTCCAAGCCTGATTTTGCCCATCGCAGCTCCATACCTACTTCCCCATCTGCTAACACGTTATCCGATGTTGCTGATAAGCCAGATTTTGTGCAACGTTGCCAGCCTTGTGTTCCAGCTTCTAGGTCACCTATAGATCTGGATGTGTGGGACTCGTCGAAGCCAGATTTTGTCCGTCGTAACAAAAGGCCTCCATTGCGACTCTCGAACCCAAGCGCTCCACTTTCACCCCTCAGTCAATCTGCTGAGGCAGCTCGACCAAATATTTCACTTTTCGCCCGCAAGAAGCCGGCAGCCGCTGTGCACCCTTTGGCCTCAAACAGCAATGATCCGCGCGGTAAAAAGCCTAACTATGCCTCATTTACTGCAGCGGTATCGCCGCCCAATATACGAACGCCCTCTCCATTACCACCGCCGGCAAAGATGACATCCTCGATTTGGCCAAAAAACAAAGAGCTTATCCCATCTGATCCGCGACGTTTAAATATTCCAGAGTCGCGTGATCCACGCTCTCACGACTGGTCCAGCAAAAATTCTAGGGATCCTCGTCGCCCCTCATCAAGCTATAAAACTTATGAAGACAGCAGCTCTGGTAGTTATCATAAAAACAAATACTCTTATAAGAATCGGAGCTGGAATGGTCAGAGAAATTGTCCTCCATCGACAGTCTCAATCGGAGGTGGAGAATGTTCCGGCTACCGAAAAAGCAGCTCCCACCAAAGGGGCGGTGAACATCATAAGGAAGTGCATCTCACTTATCGAGAGCATCGTGAGGCCAAATCTAGAGCCGAAGCTCATCAACGCAAGCTGGAGACCGAAAAGCAAAGACAACTAGAGGTAGCCGAAAAAGAAAGGCAACAAGATAAAGAAAGTCAACAGGAAAAAGCTACGCCAGCAGATCCAGTATCTGAATTTCAACTCGATACCTTGTATAGAAATATAATGATGGGGACACACGTCAAGAAGATAGACCTTAGCATACCCAAAAAGACGACCACGACAACAGCAAATGAGGAGACAGAAAATCGTCGTTCGCGTAGCAATAAGAATGCACAAGAAGGGGAAACGGGACCGAAAATATGCAATCTGAAACAAGTATTGCGTCCCAATGCACAATCCACTTTGGTAATACCCGGTGAGGTGTTTAAGCCCATCAACTCGGAAGAGCCAAACAATTTGAATGATGATGCGATGAATAATGATGAAGAGGAGTATCCTGCTCCGTCATTCCCTGTTTTAGAGCGCATACCGCGACGTCGCAAATCGATGGCTCCTGAAGCCAGTATACCGCTGGTGGACAAGATAAAACTTTCTACCCGACGCAGTACAACTAATGAGGATCGACCAGAGGAAAAAATTCGACAGGAGAAAATTGAATTGCAACGAGCGAAGAGACTGGCATATTTGTCTGAGAAGACCGACGATAATTGTTGTGTGTCCACCCAAAATATTATAACGGGCAAACGAAGGACACGCGGAAAAGAGGCGTGCTTTAATGAGACGCTGTTAAGTAGAAATAGTCTCAAGTTGGGGGCAATTGGCAAGCCGGGACCGAAACCCAAATCTACAAATAATCCAGATACGGATAATGTTGAGGCGAAAAGTTCGGTTCCAGACGCAGCTGCTGCTCCTGTGGTAACGCGAAAGCGCGGACGACCTGATCTGGGCACACCTGCGAAGAGACGGCGTGTAGGCACCACAGTAGTGGATGTCAGTAAAGATTTGTCCCAACCGAATAAAACTACTGCAAATACAGAACCGGAAACTGATACTCCCCGAACCAAGGTTCGTCGTCCTAAGCGATCGGAACTGGCCAAACTGAATGAGGACATTGCCCAGATGTATTACGCTGAAGATGTTATAAGGGCCACCGGGCGAAGATCCCGTACTCTGCAGGCTCCTGCAGTTGCAGCTGCCCCCAGTCTACCCTCTACATCACGCTCACCGTCACGTTTACCTTCATCCTCGCGTTCAATTTCTCCTTCACATCCAACTGCCTTCGAAGGCTTTGCGCCTTTTAATGAGTTAACGGCTGTCCCTCCTATCATTCGTAATGTGGCACGTCGCGGACGACCCTTTAGCGGCAGCCGCCGCTTTACAAACAACAACTGCAATCGATCAACCTTTTTGCCAAAGCAATGCCAAGGGCGCTTCTCAGAAAAGACAGAAGAGGAAAACATAGACAAACACACCGTGCTGCAGGCGGTGAACCTAAAGACCACAGGAGCTGATAACACAGTACTGGTGATGGAAGATGATATAAATCTAAATACACAACTATCGCCTCTACCACCCGAGCAGGAAGCCATGTTAGTGCCAACCGAGTGTAAGCTGGAACAGGAGGTGCTGGAGATAGAGAATCACCTCTCAAGCATAGGTACGAATGCTTCCGATTCGAAACTGCCAGAGGTCGAGGCAGAACACCAGGAAAAAGCGACGTTGCTGGCGGATGATGTTTTGAGCGACGATTGGGTGGATCCTAAGACCGACACTCGTAACACCAAGAATTCCAAATCGATTTTCCAAAAGTTTAATCATTTCTACACGCGCCTAAGCAATAGAGGGCGGTGCACTAAAGCCACCAGATCCCACAGCCAGCAGTAAGAGCAGCAGTTTTACTGATACCAGCGAGTTGATGACTAAAGTGTTGCCCATAGAGCCCATATCAGAGGAGAGTAGTTCCGCTGCTGCTGTGATAGTGACTCCAACCACACGCGTAAATAATATAGACTTTCCCAAACGGTCGTCGCCCACCCAATCGGTGGCCTATTATTGTATGTATCCTCGCTCCACATTCTTCTCTTACAAACTGAAAGGACTGGAGAATCACTTGGCTCAGAAACATCCGTTGGTTCGATGGAGTGGTAATTGCATGACCTGACAAAAGCAGAACAAAATAGGCCAAAGCCTCAGTCTAGCAGAGGAACTGAAACATATGGTGAACTGGCATATGAAGGAGGCGGTGTCAACGCCACCATCTGTCACTGATCCTATTCCAGTGGTGCCCAAGTTAAGAGTACGTCGCTTTAGTGTCGATCGTCTGTCCAGACATGCATCGGAACTGTTACCAGAAGCCACAGTTGAAAAGCTTTCACCGAAACTGGTGAAGCTCAGTAACAATGAAAAGAACAGTAATACCATGCTGAAGGATTTATTGACAGCCACACAACGCCATCCTTACCAGCAGCCGGACTTGCAAGCGGCCGGCTTAGCGGAATTTCTCTGTGCCAAGCCACCACCCAATTCTCAAGTTCCGGAGCCTATTCAACCGGTGCACAATCGCACACAGTGCCGGCAGTCATCAACCATATCTCAGGCTTGGGTCTGGCCATTAATCAGGTATTCAGTCTGGCCTCACCAATTAACACTCAAACTCCCGCTGCTGCCGGTGACTTTGTGCACAGTCAGCGATTGGACAACGATCAGAGTACGGCTCAGATCAACATCTCTATCGAGCCGGCTGTGCTGCTCCCGACGCAATATCAGACGGAGGAGCCGCGGAGCCATCTGGTGGCTGATCGGTTTCGCTGCATGGCCACGAAGTGCTCCTATTGGGCCCACACGGTGATGTGTATAAAACAGCATATGAAATTCCACAGCTACAGCTTTGGTAGCAATGATTATTTGAAGTGCGCATATTATCCGCATGTGGCAGTGGATGTTAATGACTATGTGCACCATGGCGTAATGGTGCACGAGCTGGCCCCCCAGAGTGAGCTGGAGAAGAACGCGGACACGACGTCGGCTTAGAGGACTTAGCCGGTTGTCTTCTATCCCTTCTGCCTCGCCAGGTCCAAGTACAGTGCCTGCCTCGCTCGTTCCGCCGCAACCCATTTCAAAGCTGGAGACTGAACTGCTCCAACCCATAGGATTAAGTGGTAAGTGTTAACTGGAGTATTTTAAAAGTTACTTGATTATTTTATTTCCCACACTCAGATGACAAGCTCTTCAGCTGTCCGTACAAAGGCTGCAGCGTCTCACTAACAGGGGAACAGTTCGTCAATCACATTGTCTATCACATACGCAGTAGTCACAATCAGGATACGGAGCAGGTCAAGTGCGAGTATTGCGCGACGTGCGAACTACCGACTGGTCTGCGTCGCCATCTTCAGCAGTTCCATGCGCGCCATCAAATTTTTTGCATCATTTGCCTGACCACTACAGTGAATCGTCACCTCATGCTTTATCACATGCGCACTCGGCATGAGCAGGCATTTGGGCTGTCCAAGTGTCAACTACAGTTTCTTCAACTTCCAGCGGAGAAAGAAAAAGCCGGCAACTATTTGTTGGCCGTTGTGGAGCATCCGCTTGGCAAAAAGCAAATGGAGGACTTCCATGAGAAGCTGCTTCAGGAGTGGATGAAGCGAACTCAGGGCACCAAAATGTACTACAGTCGCTGTGAAGCGCGTAGTTTGTCCCGATCCGTGACATTTGGTAATCAGCTATATTGTGGGGAATGCGACTTTAAGTCCCGACACAAAATGACTCTGCAGAGACATTTGCATGAGCACAAAGTGGAAGCCATTTGACAGGCCTACCAACGCGATGAGGCAGAAAAAGAGCAATCCCAGACCTCAGACCAGCAGCAGCACTTTACAGCATCCGCTTCCGAGATAGGTCAGCATCAATCCCAAGTATTGCTATGTGCCGCACGAAAAGCGTTGTGTGCGGCTTGACATCTTGCCAGGAATTGCTGCCCACGGAGCAGGCCCTCCGCCAGCACATGTCCGCAGAGCATAGTTACTCGGACATAATATGGTGCCCACATGGTCAAAGTCGACCCAGATAGAGGTGTACATACAGCATCTGCTCAACCATAAAAGACATATTAACCAGTGCGGGGCGTGTCCGCGCTTTGATTATCGCCGACCTATCATTGAACGTCACATGCTGGACCCTCGCAGGGATATGGATGTGATTATTCACAGGCGTGACAAGGCGGAGGTGATCTCGGGCTCGGCACGCTGGTTCAAATCACGTAAGTGTTGCATTGGTTTGAAAAGGTGTCAGAAAACTTTGATATGTAAGTTGACAGGCATGGATTAATACCGAAACCGATATTACATTTTTTTGAGAACTATATGATTTTCCGGAAAAAAATATTTGGAGTTACGTGTTTTTATCTTTATACCCGTTACTCGTAGAGTAAAATGGGTATGCCAAAGACGTGCAAATGTATGTAACAGGTAGAAGGAATCATTTCCGACCATATAAAGTTTATATATTCTTGATCACCATCAACGATGTAGCCATGTCCGTCCGACCGTCTATCCGTCCGTCCGTCTGTCTGTATGAACACCTAGATCTCAGAGCACCTCCTTTTTAAGTAGCATTATTAAATTGTTGTCATTAGTGTAGTAAAGTTTAAATCATAAGTATGTTTTTAATTTTTGCAGTCTTCTTTTTACTGCACGCTGCTAATATGTCGGAACCGACCGGATCGGATGACTACTTCTTGTAGCTGCCAGAGAAATGTTCGGTCGGAAAATGGGTTTTAGTGAAAAAAAACTTTTTTTGGTTTCAATATTAGCGCTCTCAAACTCGGTCAGTGTTAATATTATTAAAGCTGATCTGCGAAGTTTGGTCGAAATCGCTAACCGTTGAAGCGAACTTTTTCAAGTGTATTAAAACTTCGGCGCAGACGAAGTTAGCTTTGCTTTATCGTTATTGGCATTATTCCGAGGCTGAAACACGTTTTTGTATTTCGATTCTTTTTACAGCGAAACCTCTGCGATCCCAAGTAGAATATGTGTGCAACTTGTGCCTGGTTTATCTGCCCACTGCGGCTCAACTTATGGCTCATGCCATGGCCGTACATAAACGACAGCCATTGCCCCAAATGCTGGATTGGGCTTAATGATCCCGCTGGCATGATCTCGCACATGCTGTCTGAGCATCCGAGTGAGCGGTTGCAGCCAGTGCAAATATATCGGCGCACCTCAGTCAATAATAAGCGAACGCTGGGTTTTTATTGCACCCATCTGTCGGGAAGCCGCCAATAGCTATCAGAGGATCAGTTCACATTGCGAGGAGCAGCACTGACGCTGCGGCATCAATTTCGTTGTCCGCACTGTCCTCTTGGGCATGCACAAGAGCGTGATGTCACAGAACATTTAGAGGCGCAACATTCCAATCAAATTGGGATGCCGATAATGCAGTTTGAGCGTGTGTACAACGATCTGCCCGATCAAGTGTGTTGGTCCATTGAAACGGGCGAGGATTATGTAAGTAGCATGCTCACATGGGAATGTCCAATTGTTTTAACCTTCATTTCCTTTTGCCAGAATGAATTCGTATGCTTTTACTGCGAGGAGACCAGCAGCCACGTCGTGGACTTACGTACCCAGCACTGGGCTGTAGTTCATCCGGATCAGCCTATCTATTTCCGTGTGCAGCCCCAACTACTTTGTCCCGAATGCAAAACCTTCCGTGGCAATGCCAAGACACTACTCGAAGATCATCTAATCATGGTGCATGGCATGCGGCAGATGATTGCCTGTGATGTACGCCATCCGGAGGAGTGTGCATACTGCGAATATCGCTATAAAAGCGTGTGGGACTTGGCTGGGCATATTAGCAGCGAGCGTCATCTGCCTAACGATTTAAAGAACGTTACAGGTGCTGAACTGGATACCTTGACGGAACTCGGTGCCAGTCAGGGAATGAATGAGTATTATCAGTGTGCTATGTGCACTGTCATTTTGCCGAGTCAGCGGGCCATGGGTCAGCATGGACAGGTGAAGCATAAAAATGCATCGAATTTCTGTTTCCGCACCCTGACCGATGATGTGAGCTATCATTGCTTTTATTGCATGTACGCCTCCACAGAGCAGATGAATACGTTGCGTCACATGCTGGAACACTATCACAATTTTCTTTCCTGTCACATCTGCTAGCAAAAACAGGTGGGCGGATTCGATGATACATACAGCACTGCTTTAACTTTCATCGCAACGACGTGCAGCGGTTCCGCACCGTCCACACATTTGCAGACTTGCACAAGTATCTGCTGCAAGTGCACTACCATTTTCAAAATGGTCTGATTATCGCGAAGAGCAGCTTGCGTAATACACGCTATCGCAATAACGGTCTTATCAAAAGTTTGGACGCCGATCTAATGCGTTAAGACCAGCAGCCACCCATACGACGTCTGGTTAATAGTCAGTCCAACGGAATGTTCCATAGTTCGATCCAGTGCAAAAGCAAGTGCCACCCCCTCTAGCTAACTATGCTAAGATCACTAAACGCCGCAAGACCCTCAATCCCAATGATATGGTGAAGGCAATGCAGTCGCAGCCAAACCAACTGGTTCACCCGCTTCACAGGGATGCCACAGTCACTACTAATCGACGCAACACTGATATGTTTGCCAGTTAGTCCTTTACGTGCCCCTTTGTTTACTTATCCTTTAAATTCCGTCATACGTACATCTGATGTATCCATATATATAAGTCAACCTAGGGACTCTCTGCTCCTCAACTATATGTATCTTATGCTTCTATGTATTAATCCTTGTTCCAAACGAAACATAAAACCTATACGATATCTGTTTTAAAATGTTTTATACTTAATAAATAAGAATAATAAATTACACAGGCCAACAAAATTACCACTTTTGTGAGGTCCAGCCTTCTTGGTATACAATTCTTGTGCACTGATTCCAAAACTGGTCTCTGTTTTCCTCCATCAGCTCTTGTTTTCAAGATATCGATAAAAATCGATTTTGTAGTATTTATGGCTTTTAAAAAATTATGGAGGTTACGAGGAAAAATTTCTGGATTTATTAGTCTTATGCGAAAGTATACATATTAACGCAGCCTAAAACAAGAAAGAAAGTTGGTCAAGCCCGACTATGACATACTCTTTACCCCCCAAAGATTGTACATATCTGATCAATTTAAGTTGGAAGCCACACAAGTGGTAAAAAAGCCATAGTGTATGATGTGCTGTCATCGCCGTTGCGGCCGGAGCTACCCATTATAATTGTTGGTTTTCCTTATAGCTCGACTATCGTTCTTCCGATCCTTATCATTCTTTCATCAAATCGGTAAAGAAGGAACGATCCATCTAGCTACAAAACTGAGTGAGATATACAGTTTTTTACAAGTTGCGTGGTCGGGAGGGGGCGTGGCAAAAATAAACTTGATCTGCCTGAAAGTATAAGAAGTACATACATGTCAAACCTCTATCTCTTACCATCTCTGACATTTCTTAGTTCATTCGGACGAAAAGACGAACATGGCTATATCGACTCGGCTGTTGATGCTGATCGAGAATTTATATACTTAATTGGCTCGGAAATGATTCCTCTCCCTGTTACATACTTTTATCGACCTACAAAGGAATGGTAAAAATCAGATTTACTATAGTCGAGTTATAAGGGAAACAAAAAATTATGACAGGTAGCACCGGCCGCAGCGGCTATGGCAGAACTTCACACACTTTATGGGTGCTTCGACACTTTTAACTTTAATTGATCAGACTTGTAAAATCTTTGGTGGTACAGAGTATATTATAGTCTGGCTTGACCGACTTTCTTACTTGCTTTATTATGTGGACAGCTAATGTTGTCAATACAAAATAAATACAAATCCAAAGACATTATCCGATTCGATTTAATAATAGTGACGCCATCCATTATAAATCCTTTAAAACTTTTTTGTACAGGTAATAGTTTCCGTTTTCGTACCCTTTTAGAGGGTATATTAAAATTGTCCAGATGTTTTTAGCATCACCGACCACACAAAATATATACATTCTTGATCAGCATGACGAGCTGAGTTGATATAGCCATGTCCGTCTGTCCGTCCGTCTGTTTCTATGCTATCTCCTCCGTCAGTTTTAAAGCTATCTTAACCAAACTTTGCACGAAGCCTTTTGGTACAAGGACGCTGCACATTTGTCGGAACCGGCAGGATCGGATGACTATAGCATACAGCTGTCACAGTAATTATCGGTCGAAAAAGAAGTTTTAGTGAGAAAATCGTTTTTGTCTTCCACTCAAACGCTCCAAACCTCGAATTTATAAGATTTCTATGCTTTCACTTAATTCCACCAAGTTTGATGAAAATCGGACAACTATATAGTATAGGTGCCATGGAAAATATAGGTCCGAAAAACTTTTTTGTTTTCAATGATATCGCTCCCAAACTGGTTACTGATCAATATTATATGCTACCACACAATTCTGCCAAGTATGATCCAAATCAAATTTTTTAAGTCTGATCTGAGCCAAGTTAATGTTTTTATATTAAGAAGGTTTTCAGAGTTGACTGCGCCAAATAGTTGTGTTTTGACAATTGTTGGTGAAAAATTCCTGTTCTAGTCAGTTGCATTCGCATTTCCAAATCCTCAACATATTCTGTAAAGTGTTGTAAATATCAATTCCTTGGTTAACTGCTTCAATAACGTATAATAATTAAGTTCATTTAATTAAATTAAAATTAAAACTAATTAAAATTTTTCTGTAGAAGCTCTTCAATAAGGTATTTATGCGTTGTTCATACAAAATTTAGTAAACCTCTTTTACCTCTTTTCACTATTCATATTTCGTTATTCCTCTTTGTATTTTGTCAATCAAATATTGAATCCGACTAATCTGTTTATTGTTTTCAGCTTGCGTTAATTAATAGTTAATAGTTTGTTGTATGTATCTTCTGCCTTTGTTAAGTTTATTATTAGACAATGGTGTTCATTATTATAGCAGTGAGCATCCATGACAAAAAGTGCGCGCTTGGACATTGGACTCCAGCTGATATTCAAGAGCGTTATTATAT
This sequence comes from Lordiphosa magnipectinata, assembly GCA_037044535.1. Lineage (NCBI taxonomy): Eukaryota > Metazoa > Arthropoda > Insecta > Diptera > Drosophilidae > Lordiphosa > Lordiphosa magnipectinata. The sequence continues at coordinate 83,970 of JBAMBO010000251.1, read as the reverse complement.
TCTCTGCACGTCATAAGAACGAGGGAGAGGCAGAAAGCTGATAGGCACGAAACGAGTTCATTAGCTGCATAAAGCTTGACTTCAAAGCTCTGGGTGAAAGTATTGGCTTCGAAACTTTCAACTGCACTATCTAATAGATATTCTAATAGTATAGCATACCTTCAGGTTAATTATTTAAATTAAGCAAAATGCAAAGAACTCCACCAAATACATCTGCCGACATTGGCTAAGGCACACCATGTGTCTCTATACCCTCAATCACAGGCGCAAAACGGCTTCTTAAGAAAACGTCGCCTGATGTAAGAATAGATGAAGCGTGCGACACAGTGGGAAATATGAAATTGACGGCCCTGATTGATGTTATGTCTTCGCTTTTGGATGAAAAGTTTAAAAAAGTTGCATCCATAGAGGATATTTTGGATGTCAACGCGAATGTGAAAGAAATGGCAGCAAAGTCGAACACCTAACGGAGGAAAACAACATTTTAAAAGCTGAAATTCAGGAGTTACATAGCCAAAAACAGGATGAAACAATTCGTCTTTTGAGGGTCGAAGATGAGATTAAGAAACGAAACTTGATTTTTAGAGGCCTGGATACGCAAAAATACCCTATGGAAGCAATCAAGTCGGCAATGGCTCAGAAGCGAAGGCTAAAGTCTAACTTTGTCATCGAGTCAGCTAGGAAAATAAGCGAAAAAGGCACAAAAATTACTGTTTTGGCGCAATTTGAGTCAATGACCACCGCACAAACAGTGCTAAAGCAATCCAAACTGCTAAAGGGGTCGACAATCTATGTTGAGAAGGATCTTAACAGCATACGGCAATTGCGTAAAAGTGCAATGCTCACACTTAGGGCGCAAATATTGGCATCGAGCTATAACAAAAATGTTTTTGTATACCCACGACGAGCTTATGCACAACGGGCAGCCTGCAGAAGAAACCCTGCAAGAACTATACGGCCAAGACTACAGCTTGAGGATCTAGCTAAATATGAGGATCTAGTTCGCAGGGAAAATGGCCAAGCAAAAAACTAATAACCCATCAAATCCAGCACATATTTAATAAAAAATTTTCTTGTAGCTTTAAAATATTAGCATATAATATAGCTGGTGTTGATTCCAAAGGGGGAGATATGCAGACAAAACCCAACTCCAATTCGATGGGTGTGATTATATTAAAAAGGGTTGTGTTTTATTTCCTAAGAAACAAAAGAATTACAAAAATGAACTTAAAGTAAGAGCGATACATACGCTTTGTTTCTCTCCGCCGCCTTTTTCAAGAATAACAAATATTTATCGATACATCGATTGCTTATTTCTAGTGTGACCACACATCACGTCAACAGAATTGTCAAGAAAATTTCAAATTAAGGCGGTTGCAAATTTCAAACAGGGAGGCAGTTAAATATAAATAATAATTCAAAATCCAGCGGAATCCTCCGCAACATCCCCGCCACCGTGAATCTAATCCTCCTTAGATTCACTCAAATCCAGCTTTGCCAGCATACATGATGGGCGACGAAATACTCCAGCGGCTGTTTTCACGGTTGCAGACCGTACCTGGCCGTCTCGTCCAGTTATAACCGCAACAATTCTTCCCTTTTTCCACTGGGATCGGTGGACTGCAGCATCGCAGATGACAACAATATCTCCTTCAGCAAGTGGTCGTACAGGATGGTACCACTTTGTGCGTCTACACAAATCTGGAAGGTATTCGGAAAGCCACTTACGCCAAAACGAATGCGCAAGCTGCTGTACAATGCGCCAATCTTTCCTAGTCGGCTGGAACAGTTCTTCTTGAGGTTGCGGCGTTTGGCTAGAATTGGCTGAACCTAAAAGAAAGTGATTAGGGGTTATAGGTTCATCTGTCGGGTTGTTCAAAGCAATATGTGTGAGTGGTCGAGCATTAACGATGTTCTCAGCGTCACACATTAAACTGTAAAGTACGTCTTCCTTCAGGTTTCTGCTGAAGAAGCCAGCTCCCATAGCCCGCTTTACGCTACGGACCAGCCGCTCCCAACATCCTCCAGCATGTGGGTTCAATGGACAATTGAAGACCCATTCTATTTTATGTGTTGCAAGTTCGCTTGCAATCCTCTCATGATCAAGTCCCTGTACTTGTTTACTTAATTCGCGTTCAGCTCCAACCAAATTAGTTCCGTTATCTGAACGAATCCGTATTGGTCTCCCACGCCGTGCCATGAAGTTGTGTAAAACCCTAATGCACGTGTCAGTCGTCAAATCCTTGGCAATTTCTAAGTGTATTGCCCTCACTGTTGGACAAGTGAAGAGACAGATCCAGCGTTTCTCTGTACTCCGGCCATGAACTATCACAAATGGTCCCATGTAATCAATTCCCACGTAGGAAAATGGACGAACATACGGTGTCAGTCTATCTTCTGGAAGTTGTCCCATTTCTGGTACGACTGGACGCGCTCTTTGTCCTTGGCAAGTTCTACAATTTCGTGCAACTCGACGAACTTCTTCTCGGCATTGTGGTATATAAAACTTTCGTCGAATTTCAGCTATGACCGTATTCTCGTTCTGATGCTTCCATTCCTCATGATGAAGCTGTACCAGGCTGATGGTCACAAAATTCCTTTGGGGTAATATTATCGGACGTCTAGTTTCCTCTGTGATTGCATATGCGTTATTGATGCGACCGTTCATGCGAATGATCCCATTTTCATCCAAAATGGGAGACGAATTCCACAGCTTACTGGCCTTTTGGACTGGATTTCCGCTCAAAAGTAGCACCCGCTCATCGTGGTAAGCCATATCTTGAACATTGCGAATTACGATCCTCTCTGCTTCCTCAATTTCAACTACCTGAAGGAAGCTTTTCCGCGCAGCCCTGCGATTACATATGCGGTATATCCATGCGAGGACTCTAACCAATTTCGCGAATGACGAGAACCTTTCCAGCATAGCCTGGACTTCTTCATTAATGGTTCTCTCCGACCCATATGCTGTCCCCTCACTGACTGAGAACATGAACCTTGGGCGCAGTTCCAATTCCGTGCTACAAATCTCAGCTTTTTTGCTGTGCCAATCGTCAATGTCCGCTAGTAAGAATCCCGGGCCCGTCAACCCGGATGAATCTCGTTTTGCTTTAAGCTTGGTACCAAAATCTGCTGGATTCTCTTTGCTAGGCACCCAGTGCCAGTCGTCAAGATTTGAGCCGTCTAATATTTCATCAACTCTATGCCCCACATATGGCTTGTACTTCCGCCGATCAGATTTTATCCAAGCCAACACCGTTTTGGAGTCGGACCACATGAAGATTCGTTGTGGGATTACATCGTGTCCTCCCCGAATAGATTTTCGCAGTCGAGTTGCTATTACTGCAGCTTGCAGCTCAAGCCTCGGCACAGTAGATAGCTTCAAAGGGGCACATTTGCTTTAACCCATTATGAAAGCCAATGCCCATCCTGATTCCGTTTTTATGCGCCAGTATCCCACTGCAGCATAAGCCATCTCACTCGCATCTGAGAATATGTGAAGCCCAACCATTCCCTTATAAAAATCAGATCCGTAACATCGAGGGATTTTGATCTGGGTGACTTCACTGAGGCTCTGGAGCCAACCCTTCCATTGGCCATAATCTTCGTTTTCAATCTGTTGATCCCAACCAGTTGCCAACTTAGCAATCAGGGAATACTCTGCGAGAATCCCAAATGGGTCGAACACAGACATAACGACTCTTAATACTTCCCGCTTAGTTGGGATTCTCGAATCTGCAAATAATGCCTCATCAATTTTTCGGAATGATAACAAGAAACCAAAATCATCGCTTCCTGTACACCAGTACATTCCTAATACCTTTTCATAATGCGAGGTATCAACCCTGTCAAGACTTATGGTGTCACAGACACCCCCATTTGCGAATATGCGATTGAACGTTTCCGAATTGGACAAAAACTTTCTTAATTCGAATCCTCCACGTCGATGTACCTCAACAATTTCTCTCGTGACCCTCACAGCTTCGTCTTCAGATGAGAAACAGTGAACTAAATCGTCCACATAATGGTTTCTGATTATGGCATCGACAGCTTCTGGGAATCGCTCTTTAAATTCCACCGCGTTTCTATTTTTCACGTACTGGGCGGAGGCGGGTGAGCACTTGGCTCCAAAGGTCATCACCTGCATTTCGTATATTTTCATACCCTCGCTTGGATCTTTTCTCCATAGTAAACGTTGTGCGCAGCGATCCTCCGGCCTTATCCTGACTTGGTGGAACATTTCTGCTATGTCGGCGGTTACACCAATACGTTTCTGTCTGAATCTTATAAGTACGTCGGCTAGAGATTGGTTCTCATCAGGTCCACTCATCAGCATTGAGTTCAATGACACTCCTTCAGCATCGGCTGCTGCATCGAACACAATCCTTAATTTGTCAGGCTTATTGGGGTTCACAACTCCGAAATGAGGAAGGAACCATTGCCTTTCAGCTACCGCCTCCATGTCTTCGTTAGTGAGCTGCCTTATGTACCCTTTATCCTCGTACGCAGTCATCAGCTTGCTGTACTTTTCAAAGTATTCTGGTTCGCGTTTAAACTTTCTTTCTAAGGCTAACTGCCGTTTAAATGCCATCTCCTTACTGTCTGGTAACATTACTTGAACTGTAATCCACAGAAGACCGGTCTCAAAACGCTCACCAACACGTTTGGTCGTGTCTAGTAGTAATTGGTTCGATCTTGCGGTTTCTCGACCCTCAACATGGTTCATCACACCTCGTACATCCATTTCAGCATTCGCGATGTAGTCGTGCACCAATTGGTCGATATGATCATCGTTGCTCCCTCTAACTAGATGGACTCCCTTCAATTCTTTGCTGGATCCGGACTCTCCTTGACATTGACCATAAACAATCCATCCCAGCTTGGTCATCGCGAGAGCTGGTCCATTCCACCCTACTGTCTGCCTATTCTTGGGAACAAGTAGGTGTATGTTGTCCAGTCCAATAAGCAACTCTGGTACTTCATCTGTGTACCCTTTCAGTGGAATATTCTTTAGATGGCGATACTTAGAACTTAGCTCGAACATATTTATCGTTTGCTTCGGCAACTGTAAATCCTTCATAGTTCGAACACCCTTCAGTTCATAAACCTTATCGTCATTCTCTCCTGATATTCCGACGTCAAACTGACCTATTAATTCTGTAACCTTCTTATCGCCAAACCATTGTAGTGTCAAATTTTCCTTAGGTCCATTTAGCTTTAACAAATCTGCCAAGCTTTTATTCATTAGCGTTACGGAAGATCCTTCATCCAAAAATGCATGACACTTTACTTTTCTACCATTCGCATGCAGCTTTACGGGTAAGATTTTGAACAGGATCTTCGAACTCTTCGCATGCGTTGCTTTGCCTGTAAACGCTTGGCCTTTGTTAGATACCTCAGTATCCAAGCTTTCTATAACTTTGTGAAGTAATTTATGAACACGTTTGGTGCAGCCTTTTGTGTCACACTGATGATGTATTTTACAGTCTTCGATGCCCACATTTCAGACAGTTAAAGCAGAGCCTCTTTTCCTTTACAAGCTGCCATTTCTTGTCATTGCTCATCTGAGCAAATACATTACATTTCTCCAAGCTGTGTTTCTGATCACAGGAACAAAAGCCCTTTTCATTGCCTGGCCCTGCTTCATTTGCGTGAAAAAATCTCGATTTTTCTTTCTTTGGTTTGTAAATTGCATCATCGTCTACCAAACCAGTCTTGAATATCGTCTGCTAGCTCCTGCAGCCATTTACTTAGGTCCTTGATCGATTTATTTTCGCCAAGCGGTTTGGAAAAGCGTGCCCACTCTAGTCTCTGCTGCACTGGCAACTTGAGCACCAATTCCTCCATCAAGGTTGGATTCTTCAGCTGAGGATGTGCCTTTGCTGCTTCCAAGAACGCAGCCAAGTTTTGTACCTTTATTTTAAATGCAACCATTTGATCCAACTCTTCCTCGCGGATATTTGGAAATTCTCTGATACGACTAATCTGGCTTTTGACTAGCCTCTCTGGTCTACCAAAATTCTGTTTCAGGGATTCTATTATGTTTGCTACATTCTTACTATGAATAAGCAAACATTCAACTGTTTCTTTTGCTTTGCCCTTAATGGCCCTCTGCAGCCGCAACAAATTTTGTCGATCAGAATACTTATATTCAGCAGTGGTCATGGCAAAGGCTTCATAAAACATTGGCCACTGCTCCGGTGTACCATCAAAATCTAGCAAATCGTACAATTTGTGATTTGAATCTTGCTGAATAATATCAGCCTGCTCTTCGGGTGGTGATGTGTCATTTGATGTATTAACAACACTGGCTGCTGACACCACTGACTCTTCAGCTGCTCTCTTTATCCTTCCACCCCCAGAGATAACTTCAATTAGGAGATTGGTTTTCTCCATTTGAATCTCATTCATTCTCAATATTTCCATCTGGAATTGATGCATTTGTATCGTATTCTTTTGCTGAAATTCTTGCATTTGACGCCACATTTCCCACATTGTGCCAGTAACAGTTGATTCCTCACTCTTGGGATTATTTTGAGCACCGCCCGCCTCCATTGAGGCGTCTACATTGGCGGTCTCGCCATTAACTGTATCTTCGTCAGTGCCACTCATTTTTGCTTTAGATCTGGTCAACACCATCAGACAGATAACCCTTTCCCCAAATCAACAATCAATAGGCACTTACCACTTAGTTTGTCACAAGCCAATCCTGGTCAATACGTCCAAACAGTTTGATTTCTGATTCCAAGAATTTCGTCATGTGTGTATATGTGTGTTTTCAATTTCATCAGCCAGTCACACACACATACACATCCGTCTTCACAGCCAGACGCCTGCCCGTAGACTTCCTCTACGTTAGAGCGAGATGACTATATGTGCACACTCCGCAAAGCGCGCGCACACACACATACACCCACAATTTCTGTGCGTCTCCTCCAAGCCACCAGACGCACGCACCACACTGGTCTCCAGTAATCTGCAGTCGTGCAGATCAGGTTTCCACCCACAACACAAGTCTCAGCTCGTCCTCTTGCGGGTTCCGTCGCTCCTTTAGTACAGCCTGCACCACGAGTCCACGCCCGTCTTCATGCAGGTCTCCGAGAGATTCACTGTAAAAGATGTTGATTCCAAAGGGGGAGATATGCAGACAAAACCAACTCCAATTCGATGGGTGTGATTAAATTAAAAAGGGTTGTGTTTTATTTCCTAAGAAACAAAAGAATTACAAAAATGAACTTAAAGTAAGAGCGATACCTACGTTTCGTTTCTCTCCGCTGCCTTTGTCAAGAATAACAAATATTTATCGATACATCGATTGCTTATTTCTAGTGTGACCACACATCACGTCAACAGAATTGTCAAGAAAATTTCAAATTAAGGCGGTTGCAAATTTCAAACAGGGAGGCAGTTAAATTTAAATAATAATTCAATATCCAGCGGAATCCTCCGCAACAGCTGGCTTAGCAAATAAGGTCCTATTTAAAGCTCTTATCTAATATGTCACTTCTTAGGATATTTTCGTACTTTTCGAACGACTTACAGAATCTATATGCCGACAACATTGCAACCGTGTGGGATGGATCAAAATTATCGGACTGGTTTGAAACGAATACTGGAATTAAGCAAGGCTGTCTCATAAGTCCACTACTTTTCTCGCTATATATCGATGATATTGCAGAAATCCTACCAGGCGGTGTTACCTTTGGCGGCCAAACCGTTAGAACGTTGATTTACGCAGACGATATGTGCATCCTAGCGAAAAGCTCGCAAATGCTGCAAAATATGCTAAATCATCCAGGAAGCTATTGTGAGCAGTGGGGTCTGCAAATAAATTCCGAAAAATCGAAGGCTATGTCCATTGCAGCAAGAAGAAGCAGCTTAAGAGATGGGGAGTGTCTGCAAATAAATGGAAGAAAGCTAGAGAATGTGCTACTAGATGCCCATCTAAGGCAGACAATAGACCCATCCACTCTGTCCCCAGCGCAGCACGCATACAGCAAGGGAAGGTCAACAGAAACAGCACTCCACTCTCTTGTCTCGAAAGTTGAGAAGTCACTCGAGGCAAAAGAATATGCGCTTACGGCATTCCTCGACATCGAGGGTGCCTTTAACAATGTTCTCCCCAACGCTATCACCTCTGCCTTGACAAATCTAAATGTGGAGGCACCTCTGGTGGAGTTCATCCGACTCATGCTTACAAGCAGGGTGGTTAGCTCGCAACTAGGAGATGCCTGCGCGCGAAGATATGTAAGTAGAGGCACTCCTCAAGGAGGTGTTCTTTCGCCATTCCTTTGGGTGGTAACAGTCAACGAATTGTTGCGACTAATGGAATTGCGAGGACACACGGTGATAGCGTACGCGGATGACGTTGCCATAATCACAAAAGGCAAATTTCCCCACACTCTCTGCAACCTGATGGAGGATGCACTCTCAACACTTTCAAATTGGACGACACAAAGTGGTCTTGGAGTCAATCCAACCAAGACTGAACTCGTTCTCTTTACCCGCAAGTATAAGATACCAAATTTAACACCCCCACGACTAAACAACACACACCTAAAATTTAGCGATTCTGCAAGATACCTTGGTGTAGTGTTGGACAAAAAATTATATTGGAACGAAAACATAACTGAACGTATCAAAAAAGCTAATACTGCACTTTTCTCGTGCAAACGTGCGATTGGTCGTAAATGGGGATTTTCCCCTGAAATAGTACACTGGCTGTACACAGCCGTTGTACGTCCAATACTACTATACGGAATCATCGTATGGTGGACGGCTCTGGGGAAACCTTCCGTCCTCAGAACCATAACCAAAGTTCAACGTAGTGCTGCATTATGCATGACTGGTGCATTGCGTACAACCCCAACAGATGCACTTAACATAATGTTACACCTTATGCCTCTAGATCTTCTGGGTAGAGAAATCGCCAGTAACGCCGCTCTCAGGCTGAGAGAAAGCGGTACCTGGAAAGATAGTAACTCTGGCCACTCCTCTATACTTCTGCATCAAGTGGCGGTACCGCCAACGCTTGACTACTGCATCCCAACAATAACGTTTACCACCATGTATAAAGTCACCATACCGAGTCGACTGGACTGGAACTCAATACCTCACTGCAAACCGAATGCCATAAACTTTTACACTGATGGCTCCAAACTGGGTGGACAGGTAGGAGGGGGAGTCTTCAGTCCAGAGCTCGGGATCGAAACTTCATTTCGGCTTCCTGACCATTGTAGTGTTTTCCAAGCAGAGGTTGTAGCCATCCAGGAGGCTACCAACCTTCTGGGAACCCTCGCAATCCAAGGAAGTAAAGTATTCATTTTTTCAGATAGTCAAGCTGCATTAAAAGCCCTTGACGGTTATATCAACAATACCAAAACTCTTACGGAGTGCCGCAAATCTCTTAATGAGATGGCTCAGCACTTCGAAATTAATCTCGTTTGGGTGCCTGGACACTGCAACATTGAAGGCAACGAGATGGCCGACCACCTCGCCAGACTTGGCACCACCACTCAGCTCTTACCGGATAAGAGCAACATAGGGGTGCCTCTTGCGAACTTTAAGCTACAAACAAAGGAAACTACTCATCGAATAACCATGAATCGATGGCAAACAATACACACATGTGAAGTATCTAGGCTTACATGGCCTACTCTTAGTATTAAAAAATCTAGGGCGTTACTCCGTCTAGAAAGACTGCATATTTCCCTACTAGTAGGGGCCCTTACTGGACATTGCCTAATAGGTAGACACGCCGCTAGGCTAGGCATCAGACACAATGACTTCTGTAGAAGCTGCAATTCAGTGGACGAGGAGGAGAGTGTACAACACCTCTTCTGTCATTGCCCAGCTCTTAGCAGAAGGCGACTCACAGTTTTGGGTCGTCCCTTTCTAAACGATCTGTCAGACATCTCTGAAATAGATCTAGCCTCTTTACTCAAATTTGTGATATTTTCTAAATGGTTTAACGGGAAAGACCCTCCCTCTACGATCGCAGCGTAGAAAGGGTTATATGGTAACACAACGGGCCTTCATTGGCCTAAGTGATGAAATGGGATTCTCACCCATTTCAACCATTGCAACCTAACCTAACCTAACCTAGAGAATGTGCGGTCCTACAAATATTTAGGCGTCACAGTGTCCGATAATATGAATTTCTCAGATTATATTAAGGGGAAACATGAGAAGCAAAAATAGCTATAAACGCTACATGGAGGACATTGCTGAGTAGAGACAACGTGAAGCCAAGTTGCAAATATAAGGTGTTCCAGGCAACTGTAAGTAGCATCATGTGTTATGCTGGTGAAATTTGGGGATTTCTTAGATTCGACGATTGTTCGAACATGAACAAATGTTCAAACATGAACATGAGACGAGACGTCCAACCACATGTAGCACAGCCGATCATAACTCAGCATCATAAATATGTCATTAGAATTAATTACGGTTGCTTTCAAGGATAAGACAAACCACTTGAAAAGGGCATCTGGTGCACTTAACATGCATCGTGGAAGGCAATGTGTAGTCCTTCCACGAATGCATTTCTATATTTACATACACGGATGTGACTACACTCACATCCTTAAGATAAGATTAGAAATAAGGGATGAGAATTTCTGAATAAAAGTACCTCGCTCAGACTGAGCAGGTTAGTACAATCGAATCCTGCAACGAGTGTGCTCATTAAAAGTGTATAAGTACATACATTTTTTGGTCCTTCGAGCCGGATCTACTTGAAGGATTGGTAGGTCCGTGCAGTGTTAAGCGTTTTCCGTGGCTTAGGACAACGGATTCGGTGGTTTTTAATTAAAAACTGTAAATTAATACAACAGGGTCTACTTGGTGACCAAATTAAAAACAATAATCAGACGCGAAACAAACAAGTACAATTGAAACCTGCAACAAGCGTGCTCGATTAAAGGTGTATAAGTCCATACATTTTTTGGTCCTTCGAGCCGGATGTTCGATTTTCGCGGAAAATTGTTGTAAGCGCTACACATTTTTTGGTTGATCGAAATCCGTGAAGTGGGTGCGAATATGGGTATATTCGACATAGCCATGGCGCATATCAAACCTTATGAGGAGGCGAGATTAAAGGTCAATATGAGTGACCACGCCATGCAGGACGCCGGGCCATCACAACGAAATGATGTGCAGCGGTACAGACGCCCACACATGCTACCGAAGCGGACAGCTTTGGCTCTGCAAACCCAATAGACGAATTGGCGAAACTATTGGATTCACTTGCAGGAAAACTAAGTCAAGCTATTGAAGAAGCTAGCAAATGCTTCATGGAATTGCACACTGATGAAATATTTAAGCACAATTCCAAGATTGAAGTTATGCTTGGGGAGTTGGAAGAAACGCATAACAAACTGAGGACTATGAATAATCTCAGCCATTTTGAAAGGATTCTCGATTTGAGAATAGAGTCCATTACGATGATGGAAATGCTGGATGTCAGAAAGCAGCAACTAAAAGAATCAAACGTGGATAAGACATTATTACCTCTACCAGCTGCACCTGCAATACAAATGCCTACATTTAATGGAAACCCCAAAGATTGGCCAACATTCTATGAATGGTTTAAGGAGGCAGTCCACGAGAGAGCAGACTTCGAGGATGGCGTCAAGATGTATTACCTGAACGCGTGCCTTAAAGGGGAAGCAAGAAGTTCCCTTACTTCCTCCCTTATGCAAGAACCTTCTTACTATACAACAGCATGGGGTCGTATATGTAAGAAAAATGAAGAAAGCTGGAACAGATTTCCAGAGCAGCTGAAAGTCAGAAAGCCACATCTGGAGCCAGCAGGTACTCCAGTTAGAGAGACGACTACAACTCCCAAGAAGCCAACTTTACTGTTATTCAAAGGCACCCCGAGGCGGGTAAATAAAAGAGATAAGCTGGTAGAAGATGCTGCTAGTAATGCCCAGGAGGCACCTTCAACAATTTTGGCTGAACCGAAGCCTGCCGACGAATCCAAGTGTCCAGCCACCGAATTCTAAAAACTGGATCAACAACTCCAAGAAGAAGAACATGCCGAGCAGCTCAAAAGGCAAGTAATGGAGGTGGGTCACACTCAGCAGGAAAGCGGACCCACCATGAAGAAGAAGGACAAGGATGTCTTCCAGTCCCGTGAAGAGCTGGCGGTCAATTATGGGCTACAAGTGGAGCACGCCGACAAGGACGAAGAAAGCAGCCAAAGAGAAGTGGGAGCTCAACATGATGAGACTCATATAATACCCAAAGCGACTACAAAGAAACCCAACCCATCCAAACCCAAGAAGAAACATTCGAAGCAAGCAAGCAGTCCTCTTAAACTGGATTTGCTTGCTAATATGGAGTCGAGTGGTAAGGCGGGAGATTCGCAATTGGACTCCCAACAATATCCTATCGACAACAATATCCTGGCTGACGACAAAAAGGAACTGCCTACTAGCATGCTGGAGGGTACACGACAGATCGCCTGAACTACAAGCTCGAGCATCGAGCAACTCAATGAGAAGAAGATGCAAAATGAACGTGTCAAGCCCAGTGGGGCCTTTAGGGCCATTTATTTCCCAAACTTCTTTCCTATTTTGCAGGCAAGGAACTCTATCCGCACGAGCAAAGAGGCAGACGAAGTCAGATCACTTAAACCAACACCAACTGGGTCCGCTTTGGACAAGACAAAGGAACTGGAGCGCCTATTTAGACATTTAATTAGAGTCTATGGTTATTACGGAAAAGTAAGACACAAACTGGATGAGTGGCTGTCGCATTTTAGGCCCCCCGAGAATGTTCGAACAACGATGATGAACGCTTGTTGACGTTTTTCATCAAAAAAGTTTTCAAGTTACCGCAGAATACGCCAAACAGATTACGCGATTCATATAGAAACTGGCCTTCCAACTCTGTATACGTATACACTGCAACTGCATTTTAACTATGTAGCAAAATGTAAGCAAATAATGAGTCAACCGCTTCTTGGGAAAACTCAGGTTTTTTACGACTGGTCCACTATTTCAAACAACTGCGGGCTAAACTTTGATTGGGACAATATACAAGGATGGCGTCACACACAAGCTGAAGTCATAAGAATGCTTTGCGAAGAAGAGCGTCAAATCTTTATAAACCGAGCTAGACAGAGCACTGAAAGGTCCACTTATAAAAAGCTGACTCACAACCTGGGTCAATCAAACTATTTTCAAGATAGCCTTGGAACAAATTGCATTAGCAATATTTTTAAGGCGAGGTGCGAAATGATTGCTTTAAACTTAAGGCCACACAGAAGGGACTTGGATGAAACCTGCAGCCTTTGTAACATGCGTGAGACGGAAAATGTGGAACACTTTATCGGCACTTGTCCCATCCTTAGAGAGGTGCGATATCTCCACTTCCGTCGCATCACTTTAAGCGAGTTTGAACTCCAAAGCATTTTAAATGGAGAAAATTGGCGCATCCTATCAGCATTTTTAGCAGAAGCCACCAAATATCGGCGACAAATTATAAACGGTTTTTTTTTTTTTTTTTTTTTGTTCTATTTTGTTTTCTTTTTTTGCTAAAACAGTCTGTAGAGCCGTCTTCATTGACGGCTTAATTCTCTGTTGGGGGAACCCTTGACTAGAGCATGGTACATGATTAGGATGAGCAAAGGGAAGTATTCCTATTTTGGTCTGATATAAGCACGCTCATATGGAACTATCATATAATTACTGCGAGAACCGAGTCGATAAAGCCATGTCCGCCTGCTCTATATATAAGATTCCCATCACTAGGCTGTGATGTTAGTCGTGTTGATTTGATCTTGACCCTTGGATTTAAATTTCAAGTACGAGTCACTCTTGATTCAACTAGAAACAAATTTTAAAGGTTTGGAACAATCCTATCCAATCCTAAATCAATCCTTTTTATATAAAAGTCAGAACATAATAATTATTTTTGAATTTTAGTTTTTGTTCTCAAAAAGTATTACTTATTAAATATTTTTATTTATTTCTTCGTCCAAAATAATTTGTTTCAAATTATTCTAAAATATTACACAAGGCAACACGAAAAAATCTCCACAAACGTCATCGACATTTTCATAGTATTTGGGTTTTCCTTATTTCAAATCTGTCATTAGTTCTTCCACATCATCCCCAAAGAGAGAATTTTACTTATCTGTGAAAATTTTGAAGTATGTGGCCGATATAAACCCAAGAATTGGTCTGCTTAAGCTGACACAACATTAATCGCTGCATTATTTAAATGCGTGCGAACGGCACAGCTTATATATGTTTTTGCTAGAAAAAATACTGGATACTGAAAAATGCCAACAAATGACCGAAGACTAATGCATTAAATTGTACTTCAAAACTTTTTATTTAATCATTGAGTTTTTTTTTTTTTTTTTTAAATTAAATTTTTAAGCCAAGTAGTTTGTTCTGAATCAAGAGTAGGAATCCCCCATTGTAGCCACCACCAGTTGGACTCTGAAAATCACTGAATTATATTAAATTGTATTTAAAAATGTTTACTTACTCTGGCGGGGATTCGTACTCGGGGCCCTTGGTCTGCAGAAACACAATTGAAACGTCCTATCTCCCGGTTGCTCCATTGCACACGCTGGCGGCAAAGCTTCTAAGATACTACTTGTATTGAATCGAGTCTACCAAAACAGTCTACTAAAAACATGAGACCACTTGTAATTGTTAAGCTCGAATTCCCAGGATAGTTCATATAAATGGCGTTTCTAGTTAAATCAAAGTGCATATTAAATGATTTTAATACAAAAATTGCATAGTAAAATCAAATATGATTGCTTATAGATTTTACTATGCCATTTTTCCCTGAGTGTAGTTTGTATGTTGTAATAATTTGGATGCTTTTGGGTTGACGTTATACTGAGTTAAAAGGAGTCCTCATGTTGTGATGTGTGCTTGGAATCCTCAGGCTGCTAAAGTTGTTGGGTGCCGTGTTGTTAGGATGTATTAGTGTAAGTGTTCCCTGTGGCTGTTTTTGGGTTGACATGACAGTGACCATCGAGTCTTCGGAACCGAAATCGATGAAAATTATGTCTTGATGGGTCTGTCAGGCTGCTTTTGAGTTTTCATGACAGTGTTCATCGAGTCTTTGGAATCGGAATCGAGAAAAATGATTTCCTGGATCATGGTGATGTTGCTAAGTCGAGTGAATGGATATTTGTATCCTAAAATAGTTCAATACACTAAATTTTATAGGATTTTAGAGGGACATTGGACTGTAGGTGGTACTTCGGGAATCATCCCCCGCATTAGTGTGAGAGGCGATTCGATTGGGCAAAGTAGACATTGAAGGGAATGCTAGAAAGAGGTTGTATTCAGGTAGGCTGAAAAGAGGTTACATTGAGGTATACTGAAACAGGTTGTATTGAGGGGAATGGGATCAGGTAGTGTTCAGCTGAAAGTAGTAAAAGAAATAGGATATCCGGCAAATGGGTGTAGCATTCGGATAGGCACAAAATATCGATAGCAAGGCACATTTGAAAGCACAGAGAAGCGCGCGCGCAACCGATTAGCACAGAGGGGCCATCTGTGGCACAAATTAGATTCTAAAAAGAAAGGGCTATTCTGGGGGTGGGGCTGGTTCAAGAGAGAGTTACGCAGGAGATCTGCCATCTTGCGGCCACTTGTATAGTGGAGATTTGAAATCGACATGCTACTCCCACCCGAAAGTGAGATTATAGGCTGATGAGAAGGCCTTAGAATCGGACAATGACTTCTATGCGTTGATTTGCAGAACAGGGACAATTTTTTGAAATGGCACGGGGGTTATATAAGGTGGAGGAGTCCGGTTGCCATGGAGAGTCACTGATAAAGCTGTGCGCAGGCAGTTGAAATCGTCTCCCGTTTGGGTTTTGGGCTGTAAATTTTTCGAAACATTTTTTTTGTGTGAAGTGCCGAGTCGACGAAAGTTTAAATAAAGCCAAGATCAAGGGTCGGAAGTGTGATTTTAATAGTATTTGTCTATAGTGAATCGGCGAGGATAGGCTCTAGGACAGCATCACGGCAAGCGAAAGAACTGGAGGCTATTTAAACCATACCCCCCCCCCCCGCCACCCCCCTGGGTGCTCAGGCATTTCTGAAAACTTTTAGGGGTAAGTATTTTTGTGGTTTTTTTTTCAGATTTTTTGAAAAACGTTTAGAGGTCGCGCAAGTCGAACTTTCCACAAAAATCTGGTTTTCCCTACTGTTTTTTGAATTTGACTTATAACTTTGTCAATAATCACGATTTTCTTAGTTTTCAAATCAGCATTTTTAAAGAAAAATGTCAAAATTTTACTTTTATGAGCATAAACGATAAGTTTTTTTATATGCTTTTGCTCATTTAGGTACCATACATTTCATTTTTTCGAAAATTTTGCATTAATTTTGAAAATAACGCATTTTAACTCTATTTCTATGAAAATCATAAAACTAGTGATGCAGTTTAAAAGATGGGTAAATTTAAAAATTAATTATATAAAACATTTTAATTTGCCCTCACCGTTCCAGACTTATACTCTTTGAAAACTTTGCACCCATTGCATGAAAATAATAACTAATAAAACTAATAAACTTTTTTTGTTTTCAATGCTCTCAAACAATATATATAGTATTTGCTCGTACGTCCCAATCTGTCCCTTAGAGCTCTTTTAGGATAGAATAGGGGTTTCCATAAACTTATTTATTTATACATATATGTATACATATACTTACCAACATATTTATTTATTTATTTGAACGTGGCAAATGAGAAGTATCAGAAGCCGTTAGGATTATGAAAAAATTATTATAAATTATTTACAAAACTAGACAAGGACGTAGCCAGGGGGGCAGCTGCCTCCCCTAATCATAGATTTTGTCCCGGAAAATTCACGTTTTCATTTATATCTTAGGTTTTCCGCTATTATTTTAAACATTGGCCGTGTTCAGCAGAACAACTTGCACCCTAATCAAGTAAAAATTTGCAATAATCTTCCTACTGAGCTCGAGTGAAGCGGCATCATAATAGCCAATTTGAGGTATCAAGATACAGGAACATGTATCAAAGAAATGATACTGCTCCCTCCAACAGCGATGCATAATTCTTTTCTGATACCTGCTCAGGGATCAATTATTCTGCTGAACACGCCCATTGTTTCTCATTTCATATCAAATGCATCTTGATCTAATTATTTAATGTTGAAAAATATAATTTGGGAAATATTTAAGAATCGTTCAGGCAATGCTGCCACTACATTTTCAGAAAGCTGGCTACGCCCTTGAAACTAGATATTATTCACAAATTGTCGTATGTTAATTTAAATGTCTATGAGCGAGGTCATGGGGATTGTGCCCGCTGCGAGCTTGGGAAGTATTCCGCCCTGGGGTGACTAGCTAGCCGGTGTCAGCCCTAGTACAAGAAGCAGCGGCGTAACATGGGAAGCTAAAAAAGCGGTCCAGAAATCGACAGTTCGATTTGATTCATTGTACTCGAAATATAGGTAGTTGCATCAACTGGCGATGACCGACGGTATCTTCAAATTTTACTAGCGCCCTGTAGCGTATAAAAAAAATCACACTACATTTAAATAGCGCCATATCCAATTAGAATTGAGAAGCTTCAGCATATCCAATTAGAATTACAAAAAGATTTTTTAATTTAATTTAATTAATAGGAGGGGGTACAGCGATCACCTGGTAAGCAAACACGCATGACTCGCGTAAATCTGTTTCCATTTAAATTAGAATTCAGAAGCGTCGGCATTTCCAATTAGATTGGGGAACTTATATCCAATTACAATTGATAAGTGGCGCTACTGTGCTAGTAGCAAAAAGCTTTTATAAGGTTTGCACTACAGATGGCGCCACCGCAAACAGGTCCAATTGGTAACGCCACTGTGCCCCCAAATTGCCGTTGTCCTGTTTTCTATCTACTAACCCGAAACACAGAGTTTTTCTCACTAGAACTACTTTTTCGACCGATAGTTCCTATGGCAGCTATATGCTATAGTCATTTGATTTGGATCATAGTTGGCAGAATTGTGTGGTAGCATTTCATATTGATCAGTAACCAGTTTGGGAGCGATATCATTGAAAACAAAAAAGTTTTTCCTACTAAGACTTTTTTCAGACCTATATTTTCTATGGCACCTATACTATATAGTTGTCCGATTTTCATCAAACTTGGTGGAATTATGTGAAAGCATAGAAAACTTATAAATTCGAGGTTTAGAGCGATTGAGTCGAAGACAAAAACTTTTTTCTCACTAAAACTTCTTTTTCGACCGATAATTACTGTGGCAGCTATATGCTATAGTCATCTGATCCGTCCGGTTCCGACAAATGTGCAGCGTCCTTGTACCAAAATTCTTCGTGCAAAGTTTGGCTAAGATAGCTTTTTAAACTGACGGAGGAGATAGCATAGAAACAGACGGACATGGCTATATCATCTCAGCTCGT
Source organism: Lordiphosa magnipectinata (assembly GCA_037044535.1). Classification (NCBI taxonomy): domain Eukaryota; kingdom Metazoa; phylum Arthropoda; class Insecta; order Diptera; family Drosophilidae; genus Lordiphosa; species Lordiphosa magnipectinata. The sequence goes on along the minus strand of JBAMBO010000251.1, from coordinate 65,545 downwards.
CATGCTGATCAAGAATGTATATATTTTGTGTGGTCGGACGTGCTTCCTTCTATGCGTTACAAACATTTGGACAATTTTAATATACCCTCTAAAAGGGAATAAAAACGCAAACTATTACCTGTACAAAAAAGTTTTGAAGGATTTTTAATGGATGGCATTACTATTATTAAATCGAATCGGATAATGTGTTTGGATTTGTATTTATTTAGTAGAGTTGACAAGCTTAGCTGTTGTGACGCAGGGTCAAAATCGAGTTTGAGTAATAAACATAGCGATAGGATCGCCTTTAATCCACATTATAGATACGCCTTTTGCTAATGGACGGCCCACGACTGTGATCGTCAGGGTGTGACGACTTTTCCCGCCCGCCAGTGTAGGCAGGCACGCGCCCAAGTTTTGGCGGGCGAAACAAAAGTACAGAAACTGACAACGGCAAAACGGCAACGTCGGCCGCATAGTAACGGCGCGGCGCCATCTTCGTACAAGATCAGAGAGAGACAAAGAGAGGGAGAGTAGCGGTAAAAGAAAGGCAGCATCGCTAAACTGCTGCGTAGTAGTCGATGAAGACACACACACTGACAGTTGGACGCGACAGGCGCATCGGTTTCTCACTGCAAGTATAAGTGAATCGAAATAAATTAAACTCAAGCCTTTGAGACGTCTTCGGTAAGTGACACCACGTAGTTCAACTTGTCGTAGGCACGCTTGATCCTAATATTTTGGGCACCTCTAACCCGACTCCGCCTCCATATTTTTCCTCTCCTATCGGTCTCACGTGGGCATCAACCACGTGCCTGACTTCCACGCTCCCCGCTTTCCCCTATTAACCCCCCACGTGGGCATTGACCACGTTCCTACCCATCTTTATATCTCTTTTAACCCCCGTGTGAGTACTAATCACGCCCTTTTCTGTCCACCACCTTCCTATTAACCCTTACGTGGGTATTAACCACGTTCCTAGCCATCTTCATTTCTCTTTCTTATCCCTTGTGGGTATTAACCACGCCCCTACCCGTCTTTACCTTCCCGTTAACCCTTACGTGGGTACTAACCACGTTCCCGCCTACTTCCTTACTTACCTAGTGTAAGTATTAATCACACTTTCTCTTCCTATTTTTCCTCTCCTTTACTTACCTAGTGTGGGTATCAACCACACTTTCCTATCCTATCTTTTTCTCTCCTTTATTCACCAAGTGTGGCCGATAACCACCCGAGGCCCCCTCTCTCCCGTATATTTTCTCTCCTAAGGATTCTGGGCCCCGCTACGAACTCGTGGTACCGACCATGTGCGCCTCGTAGACCCCGATCCTACTCCCCGTAAATTTTCTCTTCTAGGGATTCCGGGCCCCGCTACGAACTCGTGGTACCGACCGCGTGCGTCTCGTAGACCTCAGGAAAGCTACCTCCGAGAGATCTAAGCCTAACCCTTCTGAGGATTCCTCCGTCTAGCGTTCGGGTATTAACCGAGTGTCACCACCCCGGCCAAAAAACTTCGTTACACTGTCCACATAATAAAGCAAGTAAGAAAGTCGGTCAAGCCAGACTATAACATACTCTGTACCACCAAAGATTTTATAAGTCTGATCAATTAAAGTTAAAAGTGTCGAAGCACCCATGAAGTGTGTGAAGTTCTGCCATAGCCGCTGCGGCCGGTGCTACCTGTCATAATTTTTTGTTTCCCTTATAACTCGACTATAGTAAATCTGATCTTTACCATTCCTTTGTAGGTCGATAAAAGTACGTAACAGGGAGAGGAATCATTTCCGAGCCCATTAAGTATATATATTCTCGATCAGCATCAACAGCCGAGTCGATATAGCCATGTTCGTCTGTTCGTCCGAATGAACTAAGAAATGTCAGAGATGGTAAGAGATAGAGGTTTGACATGTATGTACTTCTTATACTTTCAGGCAGATCAAGTTTATTTTTGCCACGCCCCCTCCCGACCACGCAACTTGTAAAAAACGGTATATCTCACTCAGTTTTGTAGCTAGATGGATCGTACCTTCTTTACCGATTTGATGAAAGAATGATAAAGATCGGATGAACGATAGTCGAGCTATAAGGAAAACCAACAATTATTATGGGTAGCACCGGCCGCAACGGCGATGACAGCACTTCATACATTATGGCTTTTTTACCACTTGTGTGGCTTCCAACTTAAATTGATCAGATATATACAATCTTTGGGGGGTAAAGAGTATGTCATAGTCGGGCTTGACCGACTTTCTTTCTTGTTTTAGGCTGCGTTAATATGTATACTTTCGCATAAGACTAATAAATCCAGAAATTTTTCCTCGTAACCTCCATAATTTTTTAAAAGCCAAAAATACTACAAAATCGATTTTTATCGATATCTTGAAAACAAGAGCTGATGGAGGAAAACAGAGACCAGTTTTGGAATCAGTGCACAAGAATTGTATACCAAGAAGGCTGGACCTCACAAAAGTGGTAATTTTGTTGGCCTGTGTAATTTATTATTCTTATTTATTAAGTATAAAACATTTTAAAACAGATATCGTATAGGTTTTATGTTTCGTTTGGAACAAGGATTAATACAGTCCCTAGGTTGACTTATATATATGGATACATCAGATGTACGTATGACGGAATTTAAAGGATAAGTAAACAAGGGGGCACGTAAAGGACTAACTGGCAAACATATCAGTGTTGCGTCCATTAGTAGTGACTGTGGCACCCCTGTGAAGGGGGTGAACCAGTTGGTTTGGCTGCGACTGCATTGCCTTCACCATATCATCGGGATTGAGGGTCTTGCGGCGTTTAGTGATCTTAGCATAGTTAGCTAGAGGGGGGGACACTTGCTTTGGCACTGGATCGGACTGTGGAATATTCCGTTGGATTTGCTGACTATTAACCAGACGTCGTATGGGTGGCTGCTGGGCTTTACGCATTAGATCGGCGTCCAAACTTTTGATAAGACCGTCATTGCGGTAGCGTGTATTACGCAAGCTGATCTTCGCGATAATCAGACCATTTTGAAAATGGTAGTGCACTTGCAGCAGATACTTGTGCAAGTCTGCAAATGTGTGGACGGTGCGGAACCGCTGCACGTCGTTGCGATGAAAGTTAAAGCAGTGCTGTATGTATCATCGAATCCGCCCACCTGTTTTTGCTAGCAGATGTGACAGGAAAGAAAATTGTGATAGTGTTCCAGCATGTGACGCAACGTATTCATCTGCTCTGTGGAGGCGTACATGCAATAAAAGCAATGAAAGATCACATCATCGGTCAGGGTGCGGAAACAGAAATTCGATGCATTTTTATGCTTCACCTGGCCATGCAGACCCATGGCCCGCTGACTCGACAAAATGACAGTGCACATAGCACACTGATAATACTTATTCATTCCCTGACTGGCACCGAGTTCCGTCAAGGCATCCAGTTCAGCACCTGTAACGTTCTTTAAATCGTTAGGCAGATGACGCTCGCTGCTAATATGCCCAGCCAAGTCCCACACGCTTTTATAGCGATATTCGCAGTATGCACACTCCTCCGGATGGCGTACATCAAAGGCAACCATCTGCCGCATGCCATGCACCATGATTAGATGATCTTCGAGTAGTGTCTTGGCATTGCCACGGAAGGTTTTGCATTCGGGACAAAGTAGTTGGGGCTGCACACCGAAATAGAACGGCTGATCCGGATGAACTACAGCCCAGTGCTGGGTACGTAAGTCCACGACGTCGCTGCTGGTCTCCTCGCAGTAAAAGCATGCGAATTCATTCTGGTAAAAGGAAATGAAGGTTAAAACAATTGGACATTCCCATGTGAGCATGCTACTTACATAATCCTCGCCCGTTTCAATGGACCAACACACTTGATCGGGCAGATCGTTGTACACACGCTCAAACTGCATTATCGGCATCCCAATTTGATTGGAATGTTGCGCCTTTAAATGTTCTGTGACAACACGCTCTTGTGCATGCCCAAGAGGACAGTGCGGACAACGAAATTGATGCCGCAGCATCAGTGCTGCTCCTCGCAATGTGAACAGATCCTCTGATAGCTATTGGCGGCTTCCCGACAGATGGTGCAATAGAAGCCCAGCGTTCGCTTATTATTGACTGAGGTGCGCCGATATATTTGCACTGGCTGCAACCGCTCACTCGGATGCTCAGACAGCATGTGCGAGATCATGCCAGCGGGATCATTAAGCCCAATCCAGCATTTGGGGCAATGGCTGTCGTTTATGTACGGCCATTGCATGAGCCATAAGTTGAGCCGCAGTGGGCAGATAAACCAGGCACAAGTTGCACACATATTCTACTTGGGATCGCTGGTCGCAGGTTTCGCTGTAAAAAGAATCGAAATACAAAAACGTGTTTAAGCCTCGGAATAATGCTAATAACGATAAAGCAAAGCTAACTTCGTCTGCGCCGAAGTTTTAATACACTTGAAAAGTTCGCTTCAACGGTTAGCGATATCGAACAAACTTCGCAGATCAGCTTTAAAACATATAATGTTAACACTGACCGAGTTTGAGAGCGCTAATATTGAAACCAAAAAAAGTTTTTTTTCACAAAAACCCATTTTCCGACCGAACATTTCTCTGGCAGCTACAAGAAGTAGTCATCTGATCCGGTCGGTTCCGACATATTAGCAGCGTGCAGTAAAAAGAAGACTGCAAAAATTAAAAACATACTTATGATTTAAACTTTACTACACTAATGACAACAATTTAATAATGCTACTTAAAAAGGAGGTGCTGGAGGTTACGCCTGGAGTTGTGTGATAACAGAAATGAGTAAGTCTAGTATGGGTAAGTGCATTCGAATAAGAAGTAAGACTCAGTCAGGTTCTCCAAGAGAATCGAACATGTCGACTAGACTCGATTTCTTGATTTAGATTTGTTTTTTGTTTTCAATGTGAGCGTTCTTATTAAACTCGGCCATTATTAATATACTATATTTTCAACCTGATACGCGAAACTTGGTCGAAATCGCGTTTTCAAGTGTCTTTAATCTTCGGCACAGACTAAGTTAGCTTTGCTTTCTTATTTGATATTCGAAAATTTAAATTGAGACGAATCCAAATCGAGATACAAAAAAAAGGTAGTGCCATGAGTCGCTTGTCAAAACAAACATTTTATTGTGACGTCACAGACTCACAATTTTGTAGTTCTTGACATTTATTAAAATGTGTACTGCGGTAAACAAAATGAATATGAATTGAAATTATAGCAACAATTAAATTAAATCAAATTAAAACTAAAAAATTCAAATTCCCAACCTTATGCAGTCTTTACACTTATCGTATTTGTCTATAGAGTCGGTTTTCAAAATTCTCTAATAAGAAACTCTTTAGAGAAGGTATGATTAGCTATTACACATTTAATAACAGAGAATCTTGAACTAGATGGTTTGGGAAAAAATTTTAAATAAGCTTGATCTGCGTGCAGACAATAGGAGTCTACATTTCCAATTTGGTTGCTCTAGCTCTTCTAGTCTCTGAGATCTAGGTGTTCATACAGACAGACGGACGGACGGATAGACGGTCAGGCGGACATGGCTAAATCGTTGATGGTGATCAAGAATATATAAACTTTATATGGTCGGAAATGATTCCTTCTACCTGTTACATACATTTGCACGTCTTTGGTATACCCATTTTACTCTACGAGTAACGGGTATAAAGATAAAAACACGTAACTCCAAATATTTTTTTCCGAAAGTCATATAGTTCTCAAAAAAATGTAATATCGGTTTCGGTATTAATCCATGCCTTTAACTTACATATCAAAGTTTTCTGACACAATTTCAAACCAATGCAACACTTACGTGATTTGAACCAGCGTGCCGAGCCCGAGATCACCTCCGCCTTGTCACGCCTGTGAATAATCACATCCATATCCCTGCGAGGGTCCAGCATGTGACGTTCAATGATAGGTCGGCGATAATCAAAGCGCGGACACGCCCCGCACTGGTAAATATGTCTTTTATGGTTGAGCAGATGCTGTATGTACACCTCTATCTGGATCGACTTTGACTATGTGGGCACCATATTATGTCCGAGTAACTATGCTCTGCGGACATGTGCTGGCGGAGGGCCTGCTCCGTGGGCAGCAATTCCTGGCAAGATGTCAAGCCGCACACATAACGCTTTTCGTGCGGCACATAGCAATACTTGGGCTTGATGCTGACCTATCTCGGAAGCGGATGCTGTAAAGTGCTGCTGCTGGTCTGAGGTCTGGGATTGCTCTTTTTCTGCCTCATCGGGTTGGTAGGCCTGTCAAATGGCTTCCACTTTGTACTCATGCAAATGTCTCTGCAGAGTCATTTTGTCTCGGGACTTAAAGTCGCATTCCCCACAATATAGTTGATTATCAAATGTCACGGATCGGGGCAAACTACGCGCTTCACAGTGACGGTAGTACATTTTGGTGCCCTGAGTCATGGAAGTTCTCCATTTGCTTTTTGCCAAGCGGATGCTCCACAACGGCCAACATATAGTTGCCGGCTTTTTCTTTCTCCGCTGGAAGTTGAAGAAACTGGAGTTGACGCTTGAACAGCCCAAATGCCTGCTCATGCCGAGTGCGCATGTGATAAATCATGAGGTGACGATTCACTGTAGTGGTCAGGCAAATGCTGCAAAAAATTTGATGGCGCGCATGGAACTGCTGCAGATGGCGACGCAGACCAGTCGGTAGTTCGCACGTCGCGCAATACTTGCACTTGACCTGTCCGTATCCTGATTGTGACTACTGCGTATGTGATAGATAATGTGATTGACAAACTGTTCCTCTGTTAGTGAGACGCTGCAACCTTTGTACGGACAGCTGAAGAGCTTGTCATCTGAGTGTGGGAAAAAAAATAATCAATTAACTTTTAAAATACTCCAGTTAACACTTACCACTTAATCCTGTGGGTTGGAGTAGTTCAGTCACCAGCTTTGAAATGGGTTGCGGCGGAGCGATCGAGGCAGGCACGGTACTTGGACCTGGCGAGGCCGAGGCAGAAGGGATAGAAGACAACCGGCTAAGTTCTCTCCGCCGACGTCGTATCCGCGTTCTTCTCCAGCTCACTCTGGGGGGCCAGCTCGTGCACCATTACGCCATGGTGCACATAGTCATTAACATCCACTGCCACATGCGGACAATATGCGCACTTCAAATAATCGTTGCTACCAAAGCTGTAGCTGTGGAATTACATATGCTGTTTTATACACATCACCGTGTGGGCCCAATAGGAGCACTTCGTGGCCATGCAGCGAAAACGATCAGCCACCAGATGGCTCCGCGGCTCCTCCGTCTGATATTGGGAGCAGCACAGCCGGCTCGATAGAGATATTGATCTGAGCCGTACTCTGATCGTTGTCCAATCGCTGACTGTGCACAAAGTCACCGGCAGCAGAGCAAGTTTGTGTGTTAGTTGGTGAGGCCAGACTGAATACCTGATTAATGGCCAGACCCAAGCCTGAGATATGGTTGATGACTGCCGGCACTGTGTGCGATTGTGCACCGGTTGAATAGGCTCCGGAACTTGAGAATTGGGTGGTGACTTGGCACAGAGAAATTCCGCTAAGCCGGCCGCTTGCAAGTCCGGCTGCTGGTAAGGATGGCGTTGTGTGGCTGCCAATAAATCCTTCAGCATGGTATTACTGTTCACTTCATTGTTACTGAGCTTCACCAGTTTCGGTGAAAGCTTCTCAACTGTGTCTTCTGGTAACAGTTCCGATGCATGTCTCGACAGACGAACGACACTACAGCGAAGTACTCTTAACTTGGGCACCACTGGAATAGGATCAGTGACAGATGGTGGCGTTGACACCGCCTCCTTCATATGCCAGTCCACCATATGTTTCAGTTCCTCTGCTAGACTGAGGCTTTGGCCTAATTTGTTCTGCTGTTGGCAGGTCATACAATTACCACTCCATCGAATCAACGGATGTTTCTGAGCCAAGTGATTCTCCAGTCCTTTCAGTTTGTAAGAGAAGAATGTGCAGCGAGGATACATACAATAATAGGCCACCGATTGGGTGGGCGACGACCGTTTGGGAAAGGCTACATTATATACGCGTGTGGTTGGAGTCACTATCACAGCAGCAGCGGAACTACTATCCTCTGATATGGGCTCTATGGTCAACATTTTAGTCATCAACTCGCTGGTATCAGTTAAACTGCTGCTCTTACTGCTGGCTGTGGGATCTGGTAGCTCTAGTGCACCGCCCTCTATTGCTTAGGCTCTATTGCTTAGGCGAGTGTAGAAATGATTAAACTTTTGGAAAATCGATTTGGAATTCTTGGCGTTACGAGTGTCGGTCTTAGGATCCACCCAATCGTCGCTCAAAACATCATCCGCCAGCAACGTCGCTTTTTCCTGGTGTTCTTCCTCGACCTCTGGCAGTTCCGAATCGGAAGCATTCGTACCTATGCTTCAGAGGTGATTCTCTATCTCCAGCGCCTCCTGTTCCAGCTTACACTCGGTTGGAACTAACATGGCTTCCTGCTCGGGTGGTAGAGGCGATAGTTGTGTATTAAGATTTATATCATCTTCCATCACCAGTACTGTGTTATCAGCTCCTGTGGTCTTTAGGTTCACCGCCTGCAGCACGGAATGTCTGTCTATGTTCTCATCTTCTGGCTTTTCTTTGAAGTGCCCTTGGCATTGCTTTGGCAAAAAGGTTGATCGATTGCAGTTGTTGTTTGTAGAGCGGAGGCTGCCGCTGAAGGGTCGTCCGCGACGTGCCACATTACGAATGAGAGGAGGGACAGCCGTTAACTCATTAAAAGGCGATGGCAATTGGATGTGAAGGAGAAATTGAACGCGAGGATGAAGGTCACGTTTACACGTGACGGTGAGGGTGATGTAGTGGGTAGACTAGGGGCAGCTGCAACTGCAGGAGCCTTCAGAGTACGGGATCTTCGCCCGGTGGCCCTTATAACATCGTCAGCGTAATACATCTGGGCAATGTCCTCATTCAGTTTGGCCAGTTCCGATCGCTTAGGACGACGAACCATGGTTCGAGGAGTATCAGTTTCCGGTTCTGTATTTGCATTAGTTTTATTCGGTTGGGACAAATCTTTACTGACATCCACCACTGTGGTGCCTACACGACGTCTCTTCGTAGGTGTGGCCAGAGCAGGTCGTCCGCGCTTTAGCGTTACCACAGGAGCAGCAACTGCGTCTGGAACCGGACTTTTCGCCTCACCATTATCCGTATCTGGACCATTTGTAGATTTGGGTTTCGGTCCCGGCTTGCCAATTGCCCCCAACTTGAGACTATTTCTTCTTAACAGCGTCTCATTAAAGCACGCCTCTTTTCCGCGTGTCCACCAGATGGCTACGCGGCTCCTCCGTCTGATGTTCCGTCGGGAGCAGCACAGCCGGCTCGATAGAGATATTGATCTGAGCCGTACTTTGATCGTTGTCCAATCGCTGACTGTGCACAAAGTCACCGGCAGCAGCGCGAGTTTGAGTGTTAATTGGTGAGGCCAGACTGAATACCTGATTAATGGCCAGACCCAAGCCTGAGATATGATTGATGACTGCCGGCACTGGGTGCGATTGTGGCACCGGTTGAATAGGCTCCGGAACTTGAGAATTGGGTGGTGACTTGGCACAGAGAAATTCCGCTAAGCCGGCCGCTAGCAAGTCGCTCAAAACATCATCCGCCAGCAACGTCGCTTTTTCCTGGTGTTCTTCCTCGACCTCTGGCAGTTCCGAATCGGAAGCATTCGTACCTATGCTTGAGAGGTGATTCTCTATCTCCAGCACCTCCTGTTCCAGCTTACACTCGGTTGGCACTAACATGGCTTCCTGCTCGGGTGGTAGAGGCGATAGTTGTGTATTTAGATTTATATCATCTTCCATCACCAGTACTGTGTTATCAGCTCCTGTGGTCTTTAGGTTCACCGCCTGCAGCACGGTATGGTTGTCTATGTTTTCCTCTTCTGTCTTTTCTGAGAAGCGCCCTTGGCATTGCTTTGTCAAAAAGGTTGATCGATTGCAGTTGTTGTTTGTAAAGCGGCGGCTGCCGCTAAAGGGTCGTCCGCGACGTGCCACATTACGAATGATAGGAGGGACAGCCGTTAACTCATTAAAAGGCGCAAAGTCTTCGAAGGCAGTTGGATGTGAAGGAGAAATTGAACGCGAGGATGAAGGTAAACGTGACGGTGAGCGTGATGTAGAGGGTAGACTAGGGGCAGCTGCAACTGCAGGAGCCTGCAGAGTACGGGATCTTCGCCCGGTGGCCCTTATAACATCTTCAGCGTAATACATCTGGGCAATGTCCTCATTCAGTTTGGTCAGTTCCGATCGCTTAGGACGACGAACCTTGGTTCGGGGAGTATCAGTTTCCGGTTCTGTATTTGCAGTAGTTTTATTCGGTTGGGACAAATCTTTACTGACATCCACTTCTGTGGTGCCTACACGACGTCTCTTCGTAGGTGTGGCCAGAGCAGGTCGTCCGCGCTTTCGCGCTACCACAGGAGCAGCAGCTGCGTCTGGAACCGGACTTTTCGCCTCAACATTATCCGTATCTGGATTATTTGTAGTTTTGGGTTTCGGTCCCGGCTTGCCAATTGCCCCCAACTTGAGACTATTTCTACTTAACAGCGTCTCATTAAAAGACGCCTCTTTTCCGCGTGTCCTTCGTTTGCCCGTTATAATATTTTGGGTGGACACAGAACAATTATCGTCGGTCTTCTCAGACAAATATGCCAGTCTCTTCGCTCGTTGCAATTCAATTTTCTCCTGTCGAATTTTTTCCTCTGGCCGATCCTCATTAGTTGTACTGCGTCGGGTAGAAAGTTTTATCTTGTCCACCAGCGGTATACTGGCTTCAGGAGCCATCGATTTGCGACGTCGCAGTATGCGCTCTAAAACAGGCAATGACGGAGCAGGACACTCCTCTTCATCATTTTTTATCGCATCATTATTTAAATTGTTTGGCTCACCGGGTATTACCAAAGTGGATTGTGCATTGGGACGCAATACTTTTTTCAGTTTGCATATTTTCGGCCCCGTTTTCCCTTTTTCTGCATTGTCATTGCTACTCGAACGACGATTTTCTGTCTCATTTGCTGTTGTTGTGATCGTCTTTTTGGGTATGCGAAAGTCTATCTTCTTGACGTGTGTCCCCATCATTATATTTCTATACGAGGTATCGAGTTGAAATTCAGATACTGGATCTGCTGGCGTAGCTTTTTCCTGTTGACTTTCTTTATCTTGTTGCCTTTCTTTTTCGGCTACCTCTAGTTGTCGTTGCTTTTCGGTCTCCAGCTTGCGTTGATGAGCTTCGGCTCTAGATTTGGCCTCACGATGCTCTCGATAAGTGAGATGCACTTCCTTATGATGTTCACCGCGCCTTTGGTGGGAGCTGCTTTTTCGGAAGCCGGAACATTCTCCACCTCCGATTGAGACTGTCGGTGGAGGAGCATTTCTCTGACCATTCCAGCTCCGATTCTTGTAAGAGTATTTGTTTTTATGATTACTCTCAGAGCTGCTGTCTTCATAAGTTTTATAGCTTGATGAGGGGCGACGAGGATCCCTAGAATTTTTGCTGGACCAGTTGTGAGAGCGTGGATCACGCGACTCTGGAATATTTAAACGTCGCGGATCAGATGGGATAAGCTCTTTGTTTTTTGGCCAAATCGAGGATGTCACCTTTGGCGGCGGTGGTAATGGAGAGGGCGTTCGTATGTTGGGCGGCGATACCGCTGCAGTAAATGAGGCATAGTTAGGCTTTTTACCGCGCGGATCATTGCTGTTCGAGGCCAAAGTTGTGCAAACTGTAGCGGCTGCTAGCTTCTTGCGGGCCTCCTCGAAAAGTGAAATATTTGGTTGAGCTGCCTTAGCGGATTGACTGAGGAGTGAAAGTGGAGCGCTTGGGTTCGATAGTCGCAATGGAGGCCTTTTGTTACGACGGACAAAATCTGGCTTCGAAGAGTCCCACCCATCCAGATCTATAGGTGACCTTGAAGCGGCAACACAAGGCTGGCAACGTTGCACAAAATCTGGCTTATCAGCAACAGCGGATAACGTGTTAGCAGATGGGGAACTAGGTTTGGAGCTGCAATGGGAAAAATCGGGCTTGGAGGTAGTCTTTCCGTCTTCCGGGTCGCTGGGTGAGGTGGAAACTGGACCACCGGATTGGCTTCGGCGCACAAAATCTAGCTTATCAGCTTGAACGATGGGAATTTCATTTTGCTCTATGGCAGCTTTAGGATTGCTCCTTAGCACCAAATCTGCCTTACCAGCAGCAGCAGCATTGGAGATTTCACTTAGTTTTTTGAGTGAGCTAGGAAGTGGAGGGCTTGGATTGATAAGAGCGCTGAGTTTGGCGCGATCCATTGACTCTCCGTAAAGTCCAATTTTTTCTTTAGCTTGGAGTATTTTGGAATTGATTTTTGCTCCGGATTCCGCCGTTTCAGAATTAGAGCGACTTAGGGGTTTGTCGTCTAGTCCAACTATAACTTTCGCTAGATTCGCTCCGGTCAAAGGTTTTGAGGTTGCATTGCATCTTTTCGGACGACCATCTGGATGTTCATCGTCACTTATGTCGATTACCTCGCCCGAATTGAGCAGCTGTAAATCAGTCGAATTAGTTGAGTTGTCGTTATCGGAGCTGGGCGACGTCTAATTCAATCCTCGCAGCATGTTATAAAGCTATAGATTGATTAGACCCCCCCCCCCCCCCCCTCCCAGTTTCTAAGACTATAGTGCATGATGCATTAACTACAAGTTAGCGCAACCGAAAGTGCCTTATCGCATGCTCGAGAATCTATCGAAATAGAGGGCTACAGCACACACAGAAACCAGGGTCTAGTATACAAGTCTGTATAATAGACAATTACCGAAACCAGGGCTTCTAAGTCGTTACTTACACTTTTTGACAGCTTTCGATAGAAGTTTCGCACTACATCAGGAAATCGAAGGCGACCATTTCGGTTCGATACACCAGACTACAAGTGTGAGTCATCGCACCAAGGCTGACTGAGAATATCGAAGCTGCGCAGTGCGCTACCTTGTAGTTATTGTATTAGTCTTGCCAAATAAGCAAAAAACAAGGGGTCGACCTCGGAATGAGAGTTAATAAGCCTTAAACTCCTATACAACTTTATTTTGGTGTTCCAAAAGTCACATATAATATCGTGTGCTCGTGGTCAGCTATTCAAGGTCAAAGGTCACAAAAATCAATTTTTCGCGATTATTTCTGTTCTTATTGATCCAATGATGTAAACATCTATTATAATAATAATTATTAGGGCTGCAAACCGGTTTTGAACCGAACCGATTCAAACCCGAAAATTTAGCTTTTTTTTACTCTAAACCGAACCCTGAACCGAACTACGAGGACGAAAATAGATGAACCCGTTCCGAAACCAAGCTTTTTGTTCGATTCAAAAAAAAAGCTTCGATTTGATATTTTCTCCTTTTCGCACTCCCAATGGTTATTAACATGCATACATACATATATGAATGTACATATGTAAAACAATTTAAATACGTGAAGAATCAGAGCGTGCTATTGTATGTACGCTTTATTTTTCATCTTATACATATACATATGCGCCAATCTAGCCAACCCGGTGCATGCTACTGCAGAAACAAATTAAACATTTACGAAATTTACAAACAATGTAAGCACTTACAAATCAGAATGTCACGAATGCAAACTAAGTATTTGCGGCACCTTCAAAAGATGAAAAAGGCATTTTTGATCAAATCATGTAAAACGAGAAGGCCAAGCTAACTTCGTCTGTGCCGAATGTCACAGTTTAAGAACGCTTACATAAAAATCAAAAATTTTTCTAACTAAAAACCATTTGCCGACAGATAAACATCTGATTTCTACCAAATTTCGCGAATCTTTTTGAAAACATATCAAATTAACAAAACCCCAATTTTAAGAACGATCAAATGTTTTCAAACAAAAAAGTTTTTCTTACCAAGACTCAATTTTCAACCGATCGGCCTTAGGCAGCCTTAAGATATTGTCGACCGATTTCGACCGAATTTTGCAAATCTATTTGAAAAATTTCTTACTAAGACTCATTTTCGACCGATCGGTCCTATGGAAACTTTTTCAATTTAGTTTGAAAGCGTTTAATATTTATAATCACCGACCTTAAGAACGATTTATTTAAAAACAAAAAAGTTTTTTTTACTAAGACCCATTTACCGACCGATCGGTCCGGTCCTATGGTAGCTATAAGATATAGTCATCCGATTTGACCAAAGCTTGCAAATTCTGTTTGAAAGTATATAATCTTAATAATGACCGAATTTAAGGACGCTAACATTGAAAACAAAAAAGTTTTTCTCACTAAGACCCATTTTTCGACCGATGGTTCCCATGGCTAGTTGCCATGGGTGGTTGCCATCTATAGTTAAGATATAGTCTTCCGATCCGGTCGGTTCCGACATATTAGCAGCGTGCAGTAAAAAGAAGACTCTGTGCAAAATTTCAGCTCGATGGGTTCAAAATTGAGACTAGTTTGCGTAGAAATAGACAGACAGACGGACGGACAAAGCTCAATCGACTCGGCTCGTCGCCCTGATCAAGAATATATATAGTTTATGGGGTCGGAAATGAATATTTCAATGCGTTGCGAAAACCTTCTCTTGAAATTTTTATTTTATTATTCCATTTTAAAGCCAAATTGAATTTTCAAACTCACTGTAAACAACACAATAGCGCTAGTACATCAAAACGATGTGAGACCGTTTATGCTAAAAAATGTGAAACTTTATTTTGGTATTACCAGATTTAAACTATTTACATTAGTGTTGACAGTTCGCGACATATAAATATTACCCCGCGTACAGAGAGTATGGCTGACCACTACGACCTCTGTGCCCTCTATCTCAAAAACGGTTGTGCGTATGAGACAATTGTTAAAACAAAATTTGTCGCAAATTTTGTTTTCTCGAATAGAAGTTTACATCGGTATGTGTTAATAGAATTTTACATCCTTGGAGTTATAGAAACCGAGATAATCGCGAAAAACTGATTTTTGTGACCTTTGACCTTGAATAACTTACGACGCGCACACGCAACTTTATGTGACTTTTAAGACAACTTTTAGCACACCAAAATGAAGGTGATCAGGTGTGGAGCAGCAGTAGTATGTGAGCCTGCTGGTGCGGGAGGTATACGTTCTATCCTGCCTCGGAACAGCTAAAAAAAGTTGTTTTCTTTCTTTAGAAAAATAGCTTTTACAAATTCGATCACCTTCACCAGCTATTGGCGCCAGCTGTGAAGTAACTAGCCATGAAAAAGCTTCTCAAACTTTGCCTTTCGGATTCGGAGTTAAACTGTAGGTCCCTTTATCTTGTGCGAAAATTTCAAGCAAACAAACCAAGAGATTGATAGAAGCTTGGCTTGGCCCTTCGTGGCTGTCAAATATTTTCGAATGAAGATGTATTCATAGGAGTTTACAGCTTATTATCTCTCTTTTCCAGGTGGAACACTAATTTGACTGGACTATATCATGACTATAGTGTAATTTTTGTTTGTGGTCTATAGTGTACTTACCGAACTGAGAAAGGTGCCCATCTTCTGCAGTTTGGTGTTGGTGGGGTCAGTGGTGTGGAGACTTACCACCACCGCATCATCCTCTGAATCCGCCATTTCTGTTTTTAAAGAATTAAATCACTGAAATTCAGAAAGACATATGAAAAACGATATCTCTGATTTCGTTAAAGTATTCTAAAATCTTGAAATTAGTCGAATAAGAATAATTAAACATTTTCAAATAAACTGGCAGCTTCTAAAAAAAAAATCAATTTTTCACCCAAATTTTGGTCTTAAATTGTTTACAAAAAAATATTTAGTCTGGGACGATACATTAAATTTTTGGACACAACTTATTGTTGACCGAAACCGACCCTTTTCAGACGCGTTTTGTGGGGAACCTTTACTTTTGTTTTGACTTTTTTGATATCGTAAATTACTATTTCTTAACTTTAAAATAAACTATCCCAAACAATTGTACGATTTTTTTAAGCGAAGATATACCATTTTGAAAACATAGTCTCAATAATAATAAAAAACCAATACTGTCTACTGCACAAAAGTATGCCTTACAGAAACAGTAGAACCGGCTAGTAATTTGTATAGAATTTCAATCAAAATGTTCAACAAAACCTTTTGCATACATTGGGGCAGCAACAATATATTGGGTGTTTGTGAACTTGGATACAATTACTAAAAATGGATTATCTTCATTGGAAAAAATCGTAGAATTGTTTGGGATAGTTTATTTCAAAGTTAAGGAGTAGATCTTTCTGATAATATCAAAGAAAGTCAAAACAGAAGTATAGGATCTCCACAAAACGCGTATAAAAAGAGTCAAATAATGAATTTTTTATCTTTAAGCTCAAACTACTAAAAATCTCGACGTGATGGACCATTTTTGAAAACAGATTCGTGTTCAGCACACGAAAATCATCTAGAATCACCACCGACCCTTCAATATACTGGAAAAAGTCGAATTTTGTTGCCCTGTGTAATTTCTGTGTTGTACATCTTAACCACTCTTGGGCGTGTTTAAAAAGGTTCTGACCAGGTCTTGAACTAGAAGAATATCGAGATCGATATGACCAATCTGCACAAGAAACTTAAGCCCCTGCAACGAATATCTACAGTCGTTGATCTTGGCATTCTTTTTGACCCCAAATTGAGTTTCAATCCTCATATCTCCTCTATTGTTAAAAGGGCGAATGGTGTACTTGGATTCATTAAAAGTTGATCAAAGGAATTTAATGATCCATACACTACAAAGCTTCTGTACACTGCTCTAGTCCGTCCTGTACTTGAATACTGCTCGTCCGTTTGGTGATCGCCTTAACTTTTCCGTTCCTTCAAGACCATCTAGAAACTATTTACCTTTAATCTTGCCGAGATGCACAACTGATTATGCCCAACACAATCGGTTTCGGGTCTGATGTCAAAATTACAATGATCTCTATCACCTGCTCTCAACAGATCTCTCTCTCTTCTCTCTATATTTATCTCCGGGGAAATCTCTAACCACTCCCAGCTGTGAGAAGGGGCATAGCTTGTCGGAATGGCTAAAAAATCCTCCCCCATCGGGTCAGAGATTTCCCGGTTATTTAGATTTAAGTTTTAAGTAAACATTTTTTATTTTTAAAGTTTACTTTTAGATATTTTTCTCTGTATCTCAGTTTTATTTTAATTTATTATATTATCTCATTTTATTGTCGTTTTTCCTACATAACTATAGGTTTTAGATTTTTTCCTCTCTCTCTCTCTCTGTCTCTCTCTCTCCTTCTTCTCGATCTCTATATTATTAAAGTTTTTGTTAGCTCTAACAACGTCTCTGACTACAATTGGCTGTGAATAGGGGCATAGCTGGCCGGACGGGAAATAAAATTCCCCCACCGTGTCGGAGTCGTTATTAGTTTATTTTGTAATTTTATTAGATTTTCTTTGATAGGCTTCATTAGCTCATAAAAATTTTTGTAACGCATATACATTTTTGTTAACAGCCTTTTTTGTCAACTCTAAATAAATAAATAAAAATAAAATACAAAATTCATAGCTTTATTAATTCGATACTGTGAACCACTATTGAACATGTTCACTATTTATGGGAAATTTTATTGAACCAGTAAGCTGTCAAACTTTGCTACCAACCTACAGACCAAACTTCAATTTCAAAGAAATGGCTCACGGTTCAAACTAGTTCTGAACCAGTGTTGCTTGGGGAAAATACCTTTTTTATATGACCAAGCTACACACCAATCTTTAGGTTCGTAGCTTAAATCGTTTCTGAGATTGGGCCAGAAATCGGGATTAAGCCACTTTCGAACGGGTTCGTAGACTTGGATCACAATAGCTTTATTTGACCACTAATGAAATATTGCTATAATAACAGGTTTACAAATGAAGGCCAACCTTTGCACCAGAGAAGATAGCAAACTTTTCATATGTATTTTTGGCCGCTGAATTCAAATCAATTGTCTGTTTTCCCTCAGCACCTCAGGTTTACGAGATATTTGCATAAACGTGTGTTGAGCGAGGTTTGTTTACATTTTTTGGTCCTGTGAAATGTTTTCGCATGAATGAACATTTCTTTAATTTTGTTGTTGAAAGAGCGGGATGTCATTTGCAATCTTTCCCTTTTT
Organism: Lordiphosa magnipectinata; assembly: GCA_037044535.1. Lineage (NCBI taxonomy): Eukaryota > Metazoa > Arthropoda > Insecta > Diptera > Drosophilidae > Lordiphosa > Lordiphosa magnipectinata. The sequence continues at coordinate 47,432 of JBAMBO010000251.1, read as the reverse complement.
GAGTGAATAGCAACTTTTCGCCTCACGGTATCTGCACAATGGGCATTGTAGTAGGTGAATTTAGGCTATTTGGTAGGCTAGTAAACTTCTGACGGATAATGAGAAAAATAAATTTTAAAAAAGTTATAAAAAGTAAATTTCTTGAGTTTATATGATGACATCCTTCATGAGTGTGCTTTCGAGGGCTACCAAGCCGGGTTCTGGGCAGGATTCAGCGAGGCGAAATCGATGGCCGGCAGGTGGGCGGGAGCCGTGTTGTGCCGCAGCTGGTGTTGATTTGATGTCGCCTTAGGTGGTGGTGGACGGCATTCTGACCCGGGTGAATCAGTGGCATCACTGAGATGGGCAGCATACAGGTGTTGTTGTAGCTGCTGCTTCATTCTGGGCAGACCAAATTGGAGGCCATGGGATCTTTCCCACCCCAAGCATTCGGACTTAAATTTTGTGAACAAGGCTTGGGGAGAAGTGGCCGAGCTTTTACAAAAAAATATCTTGGCATCAAAACAAAATACAGTTGATCGAGCAGTGTGTCCCGCCGCCAGTTAAACTAAAAATATCGCAAACTTACATTTTCTGCGTAATTATACCCTTGTAGAGGGTATATTAAAATTGTCGAGATGTTTGTAACGCATGGAAGAAAGCATGAAAGCATCTCCGACCATATAAAGTATATATATATTCTTGATCAGCATGACGAGCTGAGTTGATATAGCCTTGTCCGTCTGTCTGTCTGTTTCTATGCTATCTCCTCCGTCAGTTTTAAAGCTATCTTAACCAAACTTTGCACGAAGTCTTTTGGTACAAACACGCAGCACATTTGTCGGAACCGGCCAGATCGGATGACTATAGCATATAGCTGCCATCGGTCGAAAATGTTGTTTTAGTGAGAAAAACTTTTTTGGATTCAACGCAAACGTCCCCAAACCTCGTATTTATAAGTTTTCTATGCTTTCACCTAATTCCACCAAGTTTAATAAAAAAAAGTTGAGTAAAATGAATATTGTACATAAAGGTATTGTCTTTATTTCTACAATTAAACTCAACAAAAATTCGTGGTTCGTACCTTTTAGATAGATTTAGTTATCAAGATTTTTTATCGACTTGCGGAAGAAATGATAACGATCAAATGAACGATAATTAAGTTATGAGCAAAAGAATGTTCGCTGCTGCAGCGCTGTCGCATCGAAGTGGGCGTGGACATGTCCAACCACGCCCATTCTTGCTTATTATAGTTTTTACTCATCATAGATCTCACAGTATAACTTTAAGCCCGATATTTCCACAAGAAGTATTTATGGCCGCTCTCTCCATATAAATGCAACCACTGTGCACTGGTGAATACCCTATATGTTTCTGGCCCAGCCTACTGTGAATTAGAATCGCACACTGGCCCAGACTGTCAGTTTTTTTTTGTCATATAAGCTTTTTTCTTGTAAATTATCCGCAGTAATCAAATAATCTCATACAAGATACTTAAAATTATCAATTTTGTATAATAAGACATTTTTTAAGGGATTTATGAAAAATAAAAACTTTATTTTTTTATTGGAATCAATTATAATAATAATGTTATTAATAAAAACTTGAAATAAATATGACAATAAAAGATAACAAACAAATGCAAAATAATTAAAATTTGGGGGCTTGAAATACTAATTTTTATTTATATCTACAAACCAATCAATGCAAACCGATGAAGGACCGAGTATCTTAGAACCGTTTATAGATTTTTGGGTCCCTCGAACCGAACCTTCTAAACTAGTGACCTATCTTGACTGAACCAGAACCACCATCTATTTGAAAAAATAAGCACTTTATAAGGAACTTATGCAATCTACTGTGCAGTATCTAGCGAAGATAATGATTTTTTAATTCAGATCTAAAGTACGTAAATAATGAGTTCGAGATGGCAAATAAGGCAAGAGGAAAGTTGCATAAAAGTACATAAAAGAAAAAAACTTCCTTCCAATTTCAAAGACCAGTCACTTTTGGAATCCTTGGATGAGGTCATTATGAAGGATAAGAGAAAATGAAAATTGTCATAGGACTTTTGATGGACGTGACTTGTAGGTCCTGATTAAAAAACATCCGGACCGTACCTTCTGCAGAACCTTGTTGCAACCTTGATTAAAAATTGTTCTTTGCTCTGCACCGACTTTTCCCCAATTTTGGCAACAAAGTCAGGCGAATTTAACGCGTGGTTTTGAATAACTCGCTAGTCAACTGTTGTAATCACATAAAATTTACAGCACTTCATAATAATTCCAAATGTAGCTTAATTGCTTGAATGAGGAAATAACATTTTAAACTGCGGTAAGTTTTTATACCCTTGCACAGGGTATATTAAAATTGTCCGGATGTTTGATACGCATAGAAGGAAAAAACTCCGACCACATAAAGGATTTATATTCTTGATCAGCACGACGAGCTGAGTTGATATAGCCGTGTCCGTTTTTCCGCCTGTTTCTATGCTATCTCCTCCGTCAGTTTTAAAGCTATCTTGCCCTAACTTTGCACGAAGTCTTTTATTACAAATACGCTGCCCATTTGTCGGACGAAGCATATAGCTGCCATAAGAACGATCGGTCGAAAAACTAGTTTTGATGAGAAAAACTTTTTTGTTTTCAAGGCAAAAGTCCCCAAACTTCGTACTTATTAGTTATATTATTTATTTATTAGTATACGGTTCCAGTTCTGGTTCCGGTTTGATACCCTGCATCTAACACAATCTCGAAAATTAGCAATCATGATTGCACATCGTGCCCGTTTACCAGCATAATCTAACAATAATTATCGATTTTTATACTTTGATTTTTATACTAATGTTACTATATGTTTCTGTTTGTCCCGCTTTTTATTGAATTTTTCAGAAGAATTACTTTACAGCTAAGCTTTTGTTTCGGGTTCAGCGCGACAAACTAGTCTAGAATCAATCATTTACTTTCCAATTAAGCTTCCGTACAGAGATAATTGGAGTTTTGACATTTTGTCAAAACACTTTCTTGACACTTTCAAATAAGAATTTTATTTGTTTTAAATTGTTAAAAATACTAAAACCAGATGGATTCGAATATTTTTCTTGCATACTAGTTCTAAGAACGATACAGACTCAGAATAAAATAAGAACAAAATTTTTCCATTTATTGATAGCACCTTTTTTTTAAATTTAAATGAAATATGTAATTTTTATCCTGTGTCAAAAAACTTTCTTGGCATACTGTACATACATATCTACATACACTCATGAAGATATGTATACATTCGTTTGTATGCATGTGGGCATGTGGGTAACAACACCTAGTTTGAATGCTAGCAAATGGTAGCAAAATGGCTAGATTCGAGTGAGTTGAGTAACAACAAATATTAGCTTCCGAAGAAATGTTCGTTTAAAATACTTATTTGAGCTAGTTGTAATCCAATTGAAATTTATCTGGTTGCAAACAAATTGGAGGTGAGTGAGTTGACCGACAGATTTCGAGGTACAGTTATACTGAGGCAGCGACATAAACAGACTGTCATAAGGAACACACAAATGTCAACTGGCTGAAAATGGCTGCAGCATGGGACAATTGTCACCTGCCTAGCATGTCTGTGTACAATGGACGACGACTTCAATACATTGATTTGGAAAGGAAGTACAGCCAGTTGCTAGTTTTTAGCGACTGCTACATTTCTTTTTGTTAAATATACATTTTCCCTGCAGGGTAGCACTACTCACCGTTTCGCACCACACAACAACTTTTGCCAAGCACGTCATCTAAAGGGGCCGCAGAGATAGGAGCAACAACAACAATCATTCAGACCTCGGTTGACACTTCTGCTTCTTCGTCACTTATGATTAGCATTACACAAATCAAAAGGACAGCAAATAATAGCGTTTTTCTACGCCGCCGCCTTCCAGCAAATGCGAGCTTCAACTGACCCAAATCCACGCTGTGGCGTTGCCACCTAGTTCATGGCGCTAGTGCTGGCAATTTAGCTACTTTGAAGCCTATCTGTTTGGCTACATATTAATGGAAAAAATTAAATATTATGAAATTTATTTCAATCGGCTAACTTAATGCACGTATTATTACTATTTGTATTATACTATTTGTTACAAAGAAAATCATTAATAAAAATTCAATATCATGTGAATACGTTTAGGGAAAAAGGTTTTATAGGACGAAAATTTATATTTTTGTTTATTTGCTATAGTGAATTGATTGTGAAATTATTAAGACAATTTCCCATGTATTCTACAAATCACTTTCGACCCACAATCGACCCAATTCCTAAACTTCGTTTAAATAGTGCAAATTTAAGTAAGAGTTCCCAGGAACAGAAACGCGTGTTTTAGTTTTCATAGATTTGTTTTCCACAATGAAATAAGAAGCACTCGCAAGAGAGAGCGATTTCGACCAAACTTCGCAGTTTGAAAACATGTAGTTTTGATATTGACCGAGTTTAAGAAAGCTAACATTGAAAACAAAAAAGTTTTGCTCACTAAAATAAATTTTCCGACCGATCGTTCCTGTGGCAGCTACAAAAAGTAGTCGTCCGATCCGGACGGCTCCGCCATATTAACATCGTTCTACCAAAAGAAGACTCAAACTTAACACAGAAAACACTGGCTTATAACTTAACTGACAAAAATTTCAAACAAACTTGATCTGCGTGCAGACAATAGGAGTTTACACTTAAAATTTGGGTGCTCTACCTCTTCTAGTCTCTGAAATCTGTCTCTTATAGACAGACGGACGGACGAACAGACGGACAGGGTTATATATACTCGGTTTTTGATCATCATATATCAGCTATATACTTTATATGGCCGGAAATGTTACCTTCAGCAGGAAAATTCTGCTTGGAAAAAAACTATTTTTCATCCTATTGACTTGAAACTCGGTTTGTAATGAAATATTGCGAAATAATATTTCCGACCGTATAAATATTATATATTCTTAATCAGCATCAATAGCCTAGTCGGTGTAGCCATGTCTGTCGGTCTGTCTGCAAAATATATTTCCTTTCCTTAAGCGCAAAAACTATTGTCGTATTTTTGGGGTCAGCATAACATAAGGTTAATTAGATAACATTAATGTTTGTGCTCTGTTGATTAACATAATTAAACTTTACTTCCCCTGAGTAACGGGTTGATCGAAGTCGGGCAGGGCCGACCACGAAACCACGAAAAAACTTGCTGGTCACTAAAGGCTCATCTATTTAAAATACAACACCACATAATTAATTAAAATTCATAGAATAATAAAGAAGTATTTGGCATTTAAGTAAAATATGAAATGTTTTAAGTTCATGCAAATAGACTCAGTTTCAATGTTTTATTGTTCGTTGTAAGAGGCACACACAGTTAACATTCAAACTATGCCATCTAAGGGCAATTATGTCCTGCTAAATATATTTTGTGCCTGGTTAAGTTTAAATGCAAAAATGATCCAAATAAATTGTGTTACGCTTGCGGACACCACATATTACTCCGCGAACAAGTTTAACGGCATTGCATAAAGCTTATCGCTCACATTTTTGATATTCCCCTAAATATGTAGAACGAATTTAACATTGCATGTGCAATTGGACTGAAAAGGCCACAAACCATCTGTTGGAGCTCTGGTCTGGAACTTAAACTAAGGCGCGAAAGCAAAACATGCTGAAAAAAGTGTGAAAACTTTTTTCCAAGTTTCTAAAATAATATTTAGTGGGCTGAATGTGTATCTCTTACTTGTTAATGACGAATTAAAGTCGTTTATGTAATTTGTCAGTTCTTAAAAGAAAGAGGCAGGATGAAATTGTGGAAAATTTTGTCAACGTTCTAGGAGAACTGTGCAGGTGGAGTACTTCCAAATAAAGTCTGCCGACGCGTGCAGAGCATTATCACGCATAATGCCAAATACTCGAGGCCCAAAGCATGAGCGCCGACGACTCCTTATGGGAGTATGCAAGTCCATCATGCTGTAAGCGGCACAAGCATTTGCGGTCCCGACCTATTGCCGGGGAGTTGAGGCAGTCTATCGGCTAAGCGCAATTCGGGTCTGTAGTGCCTTCAGGACGATATCTAATGAAGCAACGCTCGTCTTAGCAGGAATGGGGCTCTTGAAATAGCATCCCACACTCTTCCCACACAGTTCCTGCACTTTTCTCACATTGTTCTCACACTCTTTCCACATTGTTCCCACTCTTTTTCCACATTCTTCTCATACTCTTCCCACACTTCTCCCATACTCATCCCACACACTTGCCATACTCTTCCCACACTGTTCCCACATTCTTTTTACTCTGCTCCCACACTTTTCCCACACTGTTACACTACTCTTCCCACATACTTTCCACACTGTTCCCATACTGAATAAAAAACGCTTAAGGGACGCAATACACCCATATTTCACTAACACATTTGCGCTTAAAGCACGAAAAGCAGAATGGGCCGGCAGGCCCCGCTCCAGAACGAAAAACAAATCTTATTTCGTTCTATTCACACATATGAAGATACATATGTGTATGTGTGTATGCAGGAGCTGGCAGGCGCCGCTCCAATATAAAATCCAAATAATACATTTTTTCTCTACACACACAATCGTAATTTCAGCTTCGGTCTGTGTGTCTGTATGAAAATCACGTGCTTGGCGCCGGCAGGCCCCGCTCCAAAACTAAAAGCAATTTTCGTTTGTATTTTTTTCTCTCTCTATTCCTCACTTTTCTCGGCCTGGCAGCCCACCCGGTGGCCGTAGTGATTCGCGTTTTCACGCAAATTCGAGCCGAACTTATGATTTTGTGAATCGGTGAGCACTGAATTCCACATGTTTGTTTTCTCCCTTAATGTACGACCCTGATCTATACCGAAGAATATAGAAGCCAGCAGAGATGAGTTCCCCCCGAGTCTTTGGCTCAGGCCATTGATGAAACTGTAATAACAACCTCATGCGGCAACCGAAATAAAAAAATAGCGAAAGGAAGTTAATACGTACCCATTACAGCAGCACCTTCCTCCAGATGAGTAAATCCATCATTTTCCTTGCACGCAACTTAAACGGAGAACGGCGAAAAAAAGCCGGGGAAATCCTCGTGCAAAAGGCGATGCCACCGCTGCCGTTTACAGAACGATTTAACAATTTAGTCTCCTTATATTAAATATTGTAGAGTTCGCTTTTTACACTATTTTTTTTTTTCTGAGCACAAATGATTTTTATAGATTTTCACTTTGTTGACTGTAAGACAAATTTACTTCGACTGACTAATTCCACAGACTTGAAAGCACAACAGAGGACGCCGCTCGATTAAAATGCCCATGCAAAAGTGACGCCGCAAAAAAGTGTGCTTGGTATCGAGTACTTTTTGAAGCAGTGACTGCGATTACACTACTGAGTTCTAGAGATGGGCAATATTCAAGTAACGTGTGACTGGGTCACTGTGAAATCACTAATCGGTATTTTGGTGGTGATCAGATTTTGTGCTGTTGTTAAAGCTAGGTACTCAGACGGTGACAATTTTGTCAGAGCAGAAATTGTTTGATATTTGTCAGAACCGCTCTGAGAATGTAGTGTGACCAGGCAACAGGAAAAATTCAGCTGTTGTTTGTTTGAAAAATTGGCGGGCTAACTCAAATCTAATATAAGAGTGTATCAAATTGAAAATGGAAGTCATAAGGGGAAATTCAGAGGACATTGGCAATGTCATGGTCTCTTTCATGGAAGCATTTTGAGTGGGGCTGGAGGTATAAGCAGTGTACTTTATTTTGGCAGAACTCGACCACGGAGACATACTGGTATAACGACAGCCCAAAAAGCATCAGGAAATTAGAAATAGCGCATTCAACCAGAGTTAATATTCATAGCCACAGTCAGCTTCATGGACTGCAGACGGATCATACTCGTATTATTTGAATAAGGATTGGTTAGTGACCACAACAGTAGGAACGGGCACAACGGAAGCTACCGGAGTAAGCAGGAGACACTACTATAATGGGCTTTGAAGACTGCAAGGGCTAAGGGTTGTTTTGCTCGGTTTGGACTCGGGTGGTGTGCATACATTGGGTAAACGACATACCAGCCATAACAATGAGAGAAGCATACCGAAAACGATTCTCCGTCACAAGTGATGCAGCCGTCGGTGTTTAAATGCTTTTTATTGGCCAGATTCCATAAAAATAGTTACGACTCGCCCACTTTGATCAGCTCCTCTTGTTTGTCCACCTCGCAGCTCTCCAGATAATTGTAAATGATTTATTCAAACGCAAAAAAAGGTAAAACGCGTAAAATTGTGTTTCGGGTTAGTAGATAGAAAACAGGACAACGGAAATTTGGGGGCACAGTGGCGCCACCTGTTGGACCTGTTTGCGGTGGCGCCATCTGTAGTGCAAACCTTTTAAAAGCTTTTTGCTACTAGCACAGTAGCGCCACTTCTTCTTATCAATTGTAATTGATAAGTTATAAGTCAGATAATAATATAATATGAGATATAAGTTCCCCAATCTAAATGGATATGCCGACGCTTCTGAATTCTAATTTAAATGGAAACAGATTTACGCGAGTCATGCGTGTTTGCTTACCAGGTGATCCCTGTACCCCCTCCTATTAATTCAATTAAATTAAAAAATCTTTTTGTAATTCTAATTGGATATGCTGAAGCTTCTCAATTCTAATTGGATATGGCGCTATTTAAATGTAGTGTGATTTTTTTTATACGCTACAGGGCGCTAGTAAAATTTGAAGATACCGTCGGTCATCGCCAGTTGATGCAACTACCTATATTTCGAGTACAATGAATCAAATCGAACTGTCGATTTCTGGACCGCTTTTTTAGCTTCCCGTGTTATGCCGCTGCTTCTTGTACTAGGGCTGACACCGGCTAGCTAGTCACCCCAGGGCGGAATACTTCCCAAGCTCGCAGCGGGCACAATCCCCATGACCTCGCTCATAGACATTTAAATTAACATACGACAATTTGTGAATAATATCTAGTTTCAAGGGCGTAGCCAGCTTTCCGAAAATGTAGTGGCAGCATTGCCTGAACGATTCTTAAATATTTCTCAAATTATATTTTTCAACATTAAATAATTAGATCAAGATGCATTTGATATGAAATGAGAAACAATGGGCGTGTTCAGCAGAATAATTGATTCCTGAGCAGGTATCAGAAAAGAATTATGCATCGCTGTTGGAGGGAGCAGTATCATTTTAAAGTAGCGTACTATTTCTTTGATACATGTTCCTGTATCTTGATACCTCAAATTGGCTATTATGATGCCGCTTCACTCGAGTTCAGTAGGAAGATTATTGCAAATTTTTACTTAATTAGGGTGCAAGTTGTTCTGCTGAACACGGCCAATCTTCAAAATAATTGCGGAAAACTTAAGATATAAATGAAAACGTGAATTTTCCGGGACAAAATCTATGATTAGGGGAGGCAGCTGCCCCCCTGGCTACGTCCTTGTCTAGTTTTGTAAATAATTTATAATAATTTTTTCATAATCCTAACGGCTTCTGATACTTCTCATTTGCCACGTTCAAATAAATAAATAAATATGTTGGTAAGTATATGTATATATGTATAAATAAATAGGTTTATGGAAACACCTATTCTATCCTAAAAGAGCTCTAAGGGACAGATTGGGACGTACGAGCAAATACTATATATATTGTTTGAGAGCGATAGCATTGAAAACAAAAAAGTTGATTAGTTTTATTAGTTATTATTTTCATGCAATGGGTGCAAAGTTTTCAAAGAGTATAAGTTTGGAACGGTGAGGGCAAATTAAAATGTTTTATATACAGTCATGCTCCTATTTTCGTCTTCGCAAAAATTTTAAGTCCAAATTTGGTACAAAAACCGGTTTGAAAACGCTAAAGTTTTGCGAAAGCGAAAATGGGAGCATGGCTGATAATTGATTTTTAAATTTACCCATCTTTTAAACTGCATCACTAGTTTTATGATTTTCATAGAAATAGAGTTAGAATGCGTTATTTTCAAAATGAGTGCAAAATTTTCGAAAAAATGGAATGTTTGGTACCTAAATGAGCAAAAGCATAGAAAAAAACTTATCGTTTATGCTCATAAAATAAAACTTTAGACATTTTTCTTTAAAAATGCTGATTTGAAAACTAAGAGGGCGGGGGTTGGGTTTAAATAGCCTCCGGTTCTTTCGCTTGCCGTGATGCTGTCCTAGAGCCTATCCTCGCCGATTCACTATAGACAAATACTATTAAAATCACACTTCCGACCCTTGATCTTGGCTTTATTTAAACTTTCGTCGACTCGGCACTTCACACAAAAAAAACGTTTCGAAAAATTTACAGCCCAAAACCCAAACGGGAGACGATTTCAACTGCCTGCGCACAGCTTTATCAGTGACTCTCCATGGCAACCGGACTCCTCCACCTTATATAACCCCCGTGCCATTTCAAAAAATTGTCCCTGTTCTGCAAATCAACGCATAGAAGTCATTGTCCGATTCTAAGGCCTTCTCATCAGCCTATAATCTCACTTTCGGGTGGGAGTAGCATGTCGATTTCAAATCTCCACTATACAAGTGGCCGCAAGATGGCAGATCTCCTGCGTAACTCTCTCTTGAACCAGCCCCACCCCCAGAATAGCCCTTTCTTTTTAGAATCTAATTTGTGCCACAGATGGCCCCACTGTGCTAATCGGTTGCGCGCGCGCTTCTCTGTTCTTTCAAATGTGCCTTGCTATCGATATTTTGTGCCTATCCGAATGCTACATCCATTTGCCGGATATCCTATTTCTTTTACTACTTTCAGCTGAACACTACCTGATCCCATTCCCCTCAATACAACCTGTTTCAGTATACCTCAATGTAACCTCTTTTCAGCCTACCTGAATACAACCTCTTTCTAGCATTCCATTCAATGTCTACTTTGCCCAATCGAATCGCCTCACACTAATACGGGGGATAATTCCCGAAGTACCACCTACAGTCCAATGTCCCTCTAAAATCCTATAAAATTTAGTGTATTGAACTATTTTAGGATGCAAATATCCATTCACTCGACTTACAACATCACCATGATCCAGGAAATCATTTTCCTCGATTCCGATTCCAAAGACTCGATAAACACTGTCATGCAAACCCAAAAACAGCCACAGGGAACTTACACTAATACATCCTAACACGGCACCCAACAACTTTAGCAGCCTGAGGATTCCAAGCACACATCACAACATGAGGACTCCTTTTAACTCAGTATAACGTCTACCCAAAAGCATCCAAATTATTACAACATACAAACTACACTCAGGGAAAAATGGCATAGTAAAATCTATAAGCAATCATATTTGATTTTACTATGCAATTTTTGTATTAAAATCATTTAATATGCACTTTGATTTAACTAGAAACATATTTAATCACCAAATTTTCTTTGCGCCATTTATATGAACTATCCAGGGAACTCGAACTTGAGAATTACAAGTGGTCTCATGTTTTTAGGCATTTGGTAGACTCGATTCAATACAAGTAGTATCTTAGAAGCTTTTCCGCCAGCGTGCGCAATGGTGCAACCGGTAGAGAGGACGTTTCAATTGTGTTTCTGCAGACCAAGGGCCCCGAGTACGAATCCCCGCCAGAGTAAGTAAACATTTTTAAATACAATTTAATATAATTCAGTGTTTTCAGAGTCCAACTGGTGGTGGCTACAATGGGGGATTCCTACTCTTGATTCAGAACAAACTAATTGGCTTAAAAATTTAATTAAAAAAAATATAAAAAATCAATGATTAAATAAATAGTTTTGAAGTACACTTTAATGCATTAATCTTCGGTCAATGGCAATCTATATTTGTTGGCATTTTTCAGTATCCAGTATTTTTTCTAGCAAAAACATATATAGCTGTGCCGTTCGCATGCATTTAAATAATGCAGCGATTAATGTTGTGTCAGCTTAAGCATACCAAGTCTTGGGTTTATATCGGCCACATACTTCAAAATTTTCACAGATAAGTAAAATTCTCTCTTTGGGGGTGATGTGGAAAAACTAATGACAGATTTGAAATAAGGATAACCCAAATACTATGAAAATGTCGATGGCGTTTGTGGAGATTTTTTCGTGTTGCCTTGTGTAATATTTTAGAATTATTTGAAACAAAATATTTTGGACGAAGAAATAAATAAAAATATTTAATAAGTAATACTTTTTGAGAACAAAAACTAAAATTCAAAAATAATTATTATGTTCTGACTTTTATATAAAAAGGAGTGATTTGTTCGGTCCCTGATTAAAACTCTATCACACTTGGGCCACATCCAACTAAAACGATCCTGCTAATACGATCGCTAAGGTCCAATTTCACATCTTCCACATAGCTGCTTTGTGTCAGATAAACTTAAAATTTTCTGCTATATGTTAGTTTATGTGGCAGATAGTGTTATGTAGGAGATGTGAAATAGGCCCTAAATTATATAACAACCAAATTCACCATAATTGTAATAAGGCGATTATTTAAATCTGTACTTGAAATTAGCTTTTTCGGATCGATTTACATATTTTAGGATTGTACCAAACCTTTAAAATTTGTGAATCAAGAGTGACTCGTACTTGAAATTTAAATCAAAGGGTCAAGATCAAATCAACACGACTAACATCACAGCCTAGCGATGGAAAACTTATATATAGAGCAGGCGGACATGGCTTTATCGACTCGGTTCACGCAGTAATTATATGATAGTTCCATATGAGCGTGCTTATATCAGACCAAAATAGGTATACTTCCCTTCCCTTTGCTCATCCTAATCATGTACCATGCTCTAGTCAAGGGTTCCCCCAACAGTAAAATTAAGTAGTTACATGGTTTTATTGCTCAATCGTTATTATTTGGTTATGTTCGATTAATCTATGGGAGAACCGTCCTGCGCACGGTGACTCGCACACGGCGACGACCAATGCCGTTTCCGTTACCGTTGCCCGTGCCTACGCCAACTCCGCGGCGACGGCGGCGGAAACCTCCAATTCGTCTGATTATGATCACTCTACGCCGGCGACGGGTTCTAGTTGTGGTTGGTGTTTCTGTGGTTGCCGCCTCTGTAGTCGCCGCCAGTGTTGTTGTTGCGGGATCCGTGGGCGTGGCTGCTGTAGTGGCCGCTGGAGCAGCTGGGTCAGGGGGAGTCTGTGAGGCTGACAAAGCCACCAGTGTGGACACCACCACCAGCATAAGCGGAACTATAGAACGCATCGTAAATGTATTTCTCTTTGTAAATCGTTTGCTTTCTGTTGATGTTGTGAGTGCCGACTAGTTATTTATAGGGAAATCGAAGACACCGAATCTTTCTGTTTATTCTACTTTCCATTTGTTTAATTTTGTTAAACACAAGTGCGTCTTTCTTCTCGTAAGTTAACAAAGAACTTCACGCATTTGATATAAGCCAATCTTTCTAATCACATATAAAATATTACAGCAGTTGTTTTCTGTATATTTGCAATCATCATTGTTGACTTGTTTACAACTCAAATGAAGAGCATTTGAGTCAATATACAAGAATGAATATGGTAAAACCCAATTGCTCTTACCCTTAGCATACTTTGCGGATCGAAAAATTAATTAATTAGGTTTTTCTCAATTGCATTGTACTTGATTATGTTGGCAGAATTGCAGGTCATGCTTAAGCTTGGCAGGAGTATATGAAAGGATATACATACATCTAATATATGTGAAGTTTGAAGTATTTTTTTAATTTCAATATTGTCACTGCTATAATAACGAACACCACTGTCTAATAATAAACTTAACAAAGATAGAGGATACATACAACAAACTATTAATGCAAGCTAAAAACAATAAACAAATTAGTCGGATTCAATATTTGATTGACAAATTAGGAATGAAGTAAAAGAGGTTTACAAAATTTTGTAGGAACACCGCATAAATACCTTATTGAAGAGCTTCAACAAAAAAATTGATTATACAGCACAAAATAGCGTTCAATTAAATGAACTTAATTACGTAATTGAAGCAGTTAACCAAGGAATTGAAATTTACAACACTTTACAGAATATGTTGAAGATTTGGAAATGCGAATGCAACTGACTAGAACAGGAATTTTTCACCAACAATTGTCAAAACACAACTATTTGGCGCAGTCAACTCTGAAAACCTTCTTAACATAAAAACATTAACTTGGCTTAGATCAGACTCAAATTAAATCCTAATTATTATAACAATAATTTTTATAACCAAAATAGAGGAAAGCAAATTTCGGCTCGACCCAAGTTTATAGACCCTTGCGGCTTGTATAATTTAATTTAGTTTAGGTTAAGGTTTGAACGATAAAGGTTTTTATGAGGTTTTATTATGATTAAGGTTTTAAATGATATTCGTCGAACATTCTTATCTGAGATTTTTCCCAAACTCAGCAATAGATTTTTTTTTTTTTTTAGCTTTTTTTAAGTATTTATTGAATCTTCTCTTAATGAGACTAACAATACTTTTCAAAAAAATTCAAATCTTAATCTAGAAACTATTTTCAACCATCCCCTATTGGAGCTAGTTTATGTTCTGCGGCCCTTTAATTCAGTCGCTGGGTTGGTAGGACTTTTCTTCGGAGGCGAGAATGCGTTGCTTGCAGGGTGAGAGATTGTGCAAGTTCATTAGGGTGGGCTAGAAGCTTTTCAGAATATTTGCGCTTTAGTTGCTGTATTTCAGTTTCGACCATTGGGATCCTCAGGTCGTTGTGGATACACTCGTTGCGAATGAACCATGGCGCTCCAGTGAGTGTTCTAAGAATTCTTGATTGTGATCTTTGAAGGATGTCCACACTGCTCGCACAAGCATTTCCCCATAGCTGTGAGCCATAAGTCCAGACAGGCTTTATGATGCTTTTATACGTGAGTTAATTAGCCAGTGAAGGCTGTTGGCCTTTAGCCTTATTTGAAGTTTTTTCGAATCTATGTGTTTGCGCCAAGTGAGCCGTCTGTCGAGGTGGACACCAAGGTAAACAACATCGTTTGATTGTGGTATCATAGTCGCGTTTAGGGATATCTGGGGACAGGTGCTTCTGTTGAGTGTGAACGTCACATGCCTACACTTTTGCTCGTTAATTTTTATGCGCCAGTTGGCCAGCCACTCCTCCACGTGTGCTAGGTGGCTTGCCAAAAGTCTTGATGCGATATTGGAAATTGGACATCGTGATCTGCTTAGAATTGCCGTATCATCCGCAAATGTGGATATTGTTAGTCGGGGATCTGTTGGGATGTCGGCAGTGTACAATACATACAGAAAAGGACCGAGAACGCTACCCTGTGGCACTCCGGCTCCAATGGTGAACTCTTCCGTTGTGTACTCATTTTGACGAACAGAAAAACTCTGTTGCTGACATAACATTCTAAGAGTTTGTGTGTATTTGGAGGAAGCAGTGTCCTAATTTTATATATAAGCCCGTCCAACCAAACGCGGTCAAACGCTTGGGCAACATCTAGGAAAATGGCAGAGCAGTATTCGTGGTGCTCATACGCATTCCGAATATCTGAAGTTAAACGGTTGACTTGTTCAATGGTCCCGTGTTTTGCTCGGAACTCAAATTGATGTGAAGGAATTATATTTAGTGCATGGGTATCAATTTTGCGAAGTAAGATCTTCTCAAATACTTTTGATAAGCAAGGTAACAGGCTAATGGGTCTATATGATGACGCTTGTGTATTATCCTTTCCTGGCTTCTGAATCATTATGATTGTCGATTTCTTCCACTGAATTGGAAAGTATCCACATCGCAGTACGGCATTGAAGATTCTCGAGATATATGTAATGGCAGGACTTGGAAGTTCCATAATCATTTTAGGCGTAATAAGATCATGTCCTGGTGCTTTTTTGGGATTGAGTTCTGTTATAACGTTTTTTATTTCAAGCGAATGAACTTTGATTGGATAAGTCTGTGCGGCAGTGGGAATCAGTGGCAGTGCATATGGATTGGTTGGTGGATTCGGCTGGAAAACATTTCTTAAGTGAAGTGCAAAGACATTTGCCTTTTCTTCGTCGCTTCGGGCCCATTTTATTCTCTGATCCCTGAAAGGCGTGTCTACCTTTGCAGGTGGCTTTATGCTTGCGTGTGCTCTCCATAGGGGGAATTTGGTGCTTGTAGGCGATAGTTTTTCGATGTAACGGCTATGGGCTAGCTGATCCTCAGCTTCGAGTGCTTTGTGAAGTACGCGTTCTGCATGTCTCAGGAGAGTCCTTGCAGCAGGCGACCGATTGCTCTGCCATTCTCTTCTTGCACGCCGCTTTTCAGTGACCAGCCGGTCTATAAAGCTGTTCGTTAATCTACGATCTTGCTTAGATGTTGTTGTTGATGCTGTTAGTGGGCTCGAGTGATGAGCTGCAGCAGTAATGATTGAGCTCAGGGCTTGGACTGAATTTTCAATGTCTTCTTCGCTGTTTAGGGTTGGGCTCAGTTCAATGTGACTGCTAATATATTTTTATACCCGTTACTCGTAGAGTAAAAGGGTATACTAAAGTCGTGCAAATGTATGTAACAGGCAGAAGGAATCATTTCCGACCATATAAAGTATATATATTCTTGATCAGCATCAACAGCCGAGTCGATATAGCCATGTCCGTCTGTCCGTCTGTCCGTCCGTCCGTCCGTCCGTCCGTCCGTCTGTCTGTATGAACAACTAGATCTCAGAGACTAGAAGAGCTAGAGCAACCAATTTTAAAATGTAGACTCCTATTGTCTGCACGCAGATCAAGTTTATTTCAAATTTTTTGCCACGCCAACCCACACCCCCACAATAGAAAATGTTGAATAACTCCCACAATTTTTGAGATATCGATCTCAAATTCAAAACGTAGATTTATATTCGCAACATCTATAAGCCCTAATCTTCTTGATTTTCATCAAGATCGGATAATAAATAGCCGAGTTAAAAAATGTTGCATACTTTTCGGCTGACCCACCTCAGGCATACAGGAAGGCTATTAAACATTTGTTTCCATGAGTAACGGGTATATCGAAGTCGGTTTGAGCCGACTTTAACTTACGCTCTCGTTTGTATTTGAGCCAGTTTGTCTTATGTGATGTCAGTCTCCGTGGATACTCTCTGATCTGAGGACACTCCAGAAGGGTAAAAATAGTCGGAGAATGGTCTGACGACAAATCTGCGAGTGCTTCTGCAGCTACCAAATTTTGTGGAACTTTTCTTGTTATGGCAAAGTCTATAAGGTCGGGAATTTTCTTGGGATCTGCTGGCCAATATGTAGGCCTACCCGGAGATACATGGTCGAGTTTGTTTGAAGCGCGCATAAGTACGCTATACAGTTGCTTCCATTTTGGATTAGTCAGTCTAGAGCCCCAGTGCGGATGTTTCGAGTTATAGTCACCCGCTGCTAAAAAGCGCTGACCTAATGTATTAAAGAAATCTAGAAATTGATTTTCTGATATTGCGAATCGTGGCGGACAATAAACCGCCGACAAGGTGATATTGCCTCTTTTAGATTCTACACATATTGGTGTGGCTTGTAGGTAGTTTTCCGAAAATCCCGATAGTGGGTAATGCTTAATGCGGTTTCTGACTAGGATGCCAGTTCCGCCATGGGCTTTACCATTTGGGTGATTTGTGCCATAAAATGCATACCCCGGAAATTGAAAGTATCATCTGTCCGTCAGATGAGTTTCCGCAAAAAGCATTATATTGATTTCATTGTCTTGGAGAAATTTTGATAACTCCACTTTGTGGCGAGGAATGCCATTTGCATTCCAGAGTGAAACTCTTAGGAGAGCCATTATTTGGATTGTTGCGAGGCGATCATTTGAATGAGAATGCCTTGATTCCTCATTTGTTCTTGCATTGCATTTTGCATAAATCCAATGAATTCCTTCAGTGTTTGCTGCAACGATAAAAACATGCTTTCTAAGCTACTGTAGTTTGATGGTTGTTCCGCTTGTTTATTAATTGTTGGCAGAGCCGGATCAGTTCGTGTATCGTGTGAGACTGTGGCTGGGGATGTGGGTCTATCCATTCCTAGTTTCAATGCACTTGCAAAAGAAACGTCTTGGGTAGTACTCGATGGGACAAACGACGATCTAGCAGCTTTGGTAAAGAAAACTCCAGGAGTCGATTGCGAGGGTGTAAACTGATTAAGGTTTCCATTGGAACGTGCAAATTCAGTGCGCGTATTAATCCTGCTCTTCAGATCTTTGTAGACTGGGCAACCTCTGTAATTTGCAGTGTTGGTTGCCTCCACAGTTACTGCACTTTTTAACAGAAGGGTCCTCCTTGCTCGCAGGACATGTGGCAGTGTTGTGCAGCTCTCCGCATGCTACACAAACAGGTCGTAAAGCGCAGTAGGCTTTAGTGTGACCGAATTCTTGGCAATTGGTACATTGTACTGGATTTGTACGTTTGTGCGGCTCCTCTACAGTTGTTCTGCGGTGCAATAAGAACTGTAGGTTGTAAATTGGGTGCGCAACATTTTTGTTGGGAGTGGCTGGGGTATTTTGTCTCTGTTCATAAGGTTTATTACGGACTTGATCTTAAATCCCTTTTCTTCTAAAGCAGTGCCGACTTCCGTTGATGGCACACTTGAATCAATGCCTTTGATTACCACTTGTAGGCCTTTGCTGCTTTTAAGTTGGTAGGTGTAATAGTTTTTGTTTTCAGTTCTTAAGTATTTGTCGACAGTGCGATAGTTTTCCTCGGTGTTGACTTGGAGCTTCGTTTCGCGTATTTTGCCTTTGCTGACTGATGTCACATAAAAGTTGTTGTTGCCTATTAGTGGGATAAGCCTTGTAACTAGGGTCGCGCAGTTGTTATCTCTTATGTAGATTGGTGGAGGCCTTGGTTTTGCGGCATTTGGAGCCTTTTCATCGCCCTCTGCGTCAAGCTGGTTGCCAAGAACTTGGAACCTATTTCCAGTGAGCGGATCTTTGTCCACAGGTAAATCACTTGTTTTGTTAATTTTTGGAGTGTTGCCGCTTTTTATACCCTTGCAAAGGGTATTATAATTTTGCCCAGAAGTTTGCAACGCATAGAAATATTCATTTCCGACCCCATAAACTATATATATTCTTGATCAGGGCGACGAGCTGAGTCGATTGAGCTTTGTCCGTCCGTCTGTCTGTCTGTCTGTCTGTCCGTCTGTCTGTCCGTCTGTCTGTCCGTCTGTCTGTCCGTCTGTCCGTCTGTTTCTACGCAAACTAGTCTCTCAGTTTTAAAGCTATCGAGCTGAAATTTTGCACAGAGTCTTCTTTTTACTGCACGCTGATAATATGTCGGAACCGACCGGATCGGATGACTATATCTTATAGCTGCCATAGGAACCATCGGTAAAAAAATGGGTTATAGTGAGAAAAACTTTTTTGTTCTTATTGTTAGCGTTCCCAAACACGGTCATTATTAATATTAAAAGCTTTCAAACAGATTTGCAAACTTTGGTCAAAATCGGATGACTATATCTTATAGCTGCCATAGGACCGATCGGTCGGAAAATGGGTCTTACTGAGAAAAACTTTTTTGGTTTCTATGTTAGCGTCCTCAAACTCGTCCCTTATTAATATTATATGCTTTCAAACAGATTCGCAAACTTTTATCAAAATCGGAAGACTATATCTTATAGCTGCCATAGGACCGATCGGTCGGAAAATGGGTCTTACTGAAAAAAAATATTTGTTTTCAAGTAAATCGTTCTTAAGGTCGGTGATTATTAACACTAAACGCTTTCAAACTAATTTGAAAAATTTGGTCGAAATCAGATGACTATATCTGCAGGCTGCCATAGGACTTATCGGTCGGAAAATGAGTCTTAGTGAGAAAAACTTTTTTGTTTTCAATTTTATCGTTCTTAAACTTGGCGATTGTTAATTTGATATGTTTTCAAAAAGATTCGCGAAATTTGGTCGAAATCAAATGTTCATCTGACGGAAAATCGATTTAAGTTAAAAAAAGTTTTTGATTTTTATCCAAGCGTTCTTAAACTCTGTCATTTCAAAAACAGCTTTTGCAAGGGTATAAAAACTTCGGCACAGACGAAGTTAGCGTGGCCTTCTCGTTTTGTTTTACGGGCTTAGTTTTCGTTTGTTTATTTGTACATACCGATCGATGCCAGTCTGCACATATGATCGGGTGGTTGGTGTTGTACTTCCTTGTGTGTGTGTTGGTGGAACTGCGTGCTGCGTTGACATTATTGGAAGATGGTTGGTGGTGATCGATTTATTTTGAACACTTGTTGTTGTTGTGCTTGTTAAGGTTGATTGTGCTGTAGTAAGCGTTACCGTACTCATCGTGGGCAGAGGGGAGGGGCATTGGGCACTCCATGTCGGAGCGGTTGAAAAAGAGTTTACGTTCACATCACTTGTTGGTTTTAGCGTGTTCGCGGGGTCGGGGGAAACTACTGCAAAGTAAGCATTGTTGCGCTGTATAGAAAGCCGGCGATCGCTTTGCTGTTGTTGCATTTGAGCAGTGAGTTCTCTCTGACTCATGGTGTTGTTGGTATTTTTTCCAGTTGCATTTGTTGTATTTGTATACATTTATAACAAATTAGATATTATTGGACAACATAAGCACGAGTGCCTATGAATGCCCATTCGCGTCTTTTGTCGCGGGTCGAAGGGGTTTGTTAAAATATCCGATTTAAACACTTTTATAACGTTTTTAAACGGAGCTCAAGAAAAACACGTCTGACTTTGTGTGTGGAAACTGATAATATTAACAACTGGAAAGTATAAAAACGCTACAATTGAAACCAAAATGTTTTTCTCACTAGAACTACTTTTTCGACCTATAGTATCTATGGCAGCTATATGCTATAGTCATTTGATTTGGATCATACTTGGCAGAATTGTGTGGTAGCATTTAATATTGATCAGTAACCAGTTTGGGAGCGATATCATTGAAAACAAATAAGTTTTTCCTACTAAGACTTTTTTCAGACCTATAATTTCTATGGCACCTATACTATTTAGTTGTCCGATTTTCATCAAACTTTGTTGAATTATGTGAAGGCATAGAAAACTTATAAATTGGTTTGGAGCGTTTGAGTTGAAGACAAAAACGATTTTCTCACTAAAACGTCTTTTTCGACCGATAATTACTGTGGCAGCTATATGCTATAGTCATCCGATCCGGCCGGTTCCGACAAATGTGCAGCGTATTTGTATCAAAAGACTTCGTGCAAAGTTTGGTTAAGATAGCTTTAAAACTGACGGAGGAAACGAAGGAACAATTGGAAAAAACGGACTTGAAGTGAACAGGCAAAGGAAAGCGACTCCACCAACAACACACAGCATTTCACTCAAAACAAAATAAATTCTCACTCAACACTCACGCACTCATCTGTAATTTACTCATCGGCATGGCACCAGGTCAACCCCACACCAAACGCGCTCGTGAGAACACCAATTCGGACCTAAAGGCGCCCCGGTCCTCTGATGTTCTGTCTCCACCACTTCTTCAGATCCTCAACCAACGCTTCTCGGAACAGGCTGAGCTAATCTCTGGAAATATGCGTGAGGCTGAGCAGCGTTCCCTTAATGCTTTGTTGGAGCGTTTCGATGCGATGACACGGCAGCAAGCCGAGAGGATGATTCAGCTGGAACATGAAGTTGGTGAGCTCAAATCTATGCGCTACCAGCTTGGCGAGCGAGTGGTTCAGCTTGAACACCAGGTGGGTGAACTGCAAAGTCTGAGAGAGAGGGTGGGATGTTTGGAGTCGAAGCAGGCAGCACAGCATATGGCGAGCTACGCATGTGATCTGCGACTCCATGGAGTACCCTATAATGAAGGAGAGAATGTCCGGGCATACTTTAATTCGCTTTGCTTTCAACTGAATGTAACACCACCACCAAGGCTTAAAGATATTTTCCCAATTCGTCGTTCACACCAAAGCACTGTAGACCCGATAATAATTATAAAGGTAGAAAACGTGCGAGAAAAGAACATGCTTATGAGAGCAATAGGAGTGTACCGGCGCGAACAAAAGCAACCACTAAGCTTGGCGCTATTAGGCTTTGACTTAACTTCACCATCTCCGATTTTTGTCAACGAGCAGCTTTCGCAAGAAAACTATAACATTTTTAGAGAGGCAATGCGGCTCAAAAAGCACAAGCTGCTCTCAGCAGTTTTCACACGACGTGGACTTGTGCACGTTCGATGCAGCAATAGCGAGAATGTGCATTGCATTGAGAGCAAAGATGAGCTTTTAAAGCTCATTCCAAACAATCAGATGACCGCTTCTCCCCCTTCCCCTTCTCACCCACTCGCATCACCTGCTGCCGATTCAGCTGAAGCTACACTAGAGCAGAACAACAATGGGTTTCGCAATTAAAAAGATCATATATGATAAAATATTTGTTAGGTTTACTATTTATGTTGCATGTTTCCCTTTTTTTATTAGGTTTATTTTGATACAGATTACGCTTCCAATAATACCAAATAATAATGCAGGATGAAATGAGTAGATCCATAGCCAGTAGCATGGTCAGAGTTCTGAGGAAACAGGCTAAAGGCTTATCTATTGTACATATCAATGCACAAAGTCTTGCAAATAAAATAGACGAGTTTAGATACATTTTTGTAGGTTCCGAAATTGATGTTATATGTGTGTCCGAAACTTGGTTCATGTCTCATATTTGTGATTTGTCCATTGCGTGCGATGGTTATATGTTGTACCGTTCTGACCGTGTTGGCCATGCAGGAGGAGTGGCAATTTACGTGAACAAGAGACTAAATTGTAGACTCGTCTGTAAGCACCCCAGTACAAGCCCAATTGAATACCTATTTTTAGTTTTAAATAACAATAACCTTGAAACGAAGACACTTGTCGGATGCATTTACAGACCTAACCGTAATGTCGACTACAGCCAATTGTTGGATGCTGTTACTGATCTTTCCACGGACTATCCTGAGATAATACTGACTGGAGACTTTAACAGTAATTTGTTAACTGAAACACATCTTTCCGATAGCTTTGCGTCGCTGGGATTGAACGTAGTGAACAACACAATACCAACACACTTTTCTACTAGCTGTAACACCCTTCTTGATGCATTCTATGTTAGTGACGCCAATAAGATTAGAATATATGACCAAGTCGCAGTACCTTTATTCTCAAGACATGATTTAATTTTTCTTACTTATGATATAGTAGTTAGTTATAATGACGTTTCAATACAATTTAGGGACTACAAAAACATTGACTACAGAGAACTAGAGTTAGAATTCAATGCTTGTGACTGGACGCCAATATACCACTCGCCTCATGTTGACTGTCAATTGCATGTTCTTAACACAAACATAAACTATCTTTTTAATAAATGCGTGCAGCTTAAGACAAAAGTTATTACACCGAAACAGCAGCCTTGGTTCAACAACAACATACAGCGCCACATCAAATTGCGTGATGTTGCATACCTTAGGTGGAAACGGTATAAAACCTGTAGTTTACAAGCTGAATATAGAAATAAAAGGGTCACTGTAACTAAAATGATTAGTGTAGCAAAGCGAAATTATTATAATTCCAAATTTAGCCAAGTTGCTATGACCAGACATTCCTGGAGAGAAGTTAATAGTCTAGGAATCGGAAAAATCAAAGCACGCCCAACGGAGATTATTAATGTAAATGAGTTGAATGAGAAGTTCGCGCAGATAGATGTACCTGAGGCTACGTGCAATAATTATCTAAATGTGTTACCGCTCTGTGATAATAGTTTTAGTTTCGCTTGTGTCAGTCCGTGTGATGTTATTGAAAGTATTTATAAAGTGAAGTCAAATGCTGAAGGCTTAGATAATGTTAGTCCAAAATTTGTTAAAATACTACTGCCTGTGATACTAAACCATATTACTCATATCATTAATACGGCTTTTACCACGTCCACGTTTCCACATGCATGGAAAAACGCTAAAATTATCCCTATTCCGAAAACCAATATGGACTTTAGGCCGGTGTCCATTTTACCATTTATGTCTAAAATTTTTGAGAATCTAATGGCTACACAAATGCAGTGCTTCCTTAATAATCATAAGCTATTGAGTCAAAAACAGTCGGGTTTTAGAAAGAATCGGGGGTGCATCACAGCAATAACTAGTATAGTCGAGGATATTCGGAAACAGCTGGACGATAGCTGTGTAACTTTTCTGACGCTGCTTGACCACAGTAAAGCATTTGATGCTGTCAATCACGAGATTCTCTGCACGAAACTGATGAACTTGTACAACTTTTCAAGAACTGCAGTTTCTCTGCTTAAGTCATATCTAAATAACAGAATGCAGGCCGTGGCATCAGGCTCCCGCATTTCTAACTTTTGCTCAGTCCATCGTGGTGTCCCTCAGGGGTCTGTTTTGGGACCATTGTTGTTTTCTGTATATGTGAATGATGTTCCTAGTGTCCTGTCAGATTGTGATGTCCACATGTATGCTGACGATGTCCAAATCTATGTTAGTAGGCCTCTTATAAATATTAATGAATGTGTATGTGTAACCAATAATGTGCTTGCTAAAATCGATACTTGGGCTAAAGAGAACGGATTAGGGCTTAACCCGGCTAAAACCAAGTGCATAGTCATATATAAAAGATCCCTCGACACAAGCCAGTTGCCAAAAGTTGTCATTAATGGCACTTCAATTAATTATGTAGAACATGCTGTCAATCTCGGCATAACCCTTAGCAACAACCTAACATGGACTAATCACATATCAAAAGCAACAGGTAAAACATACGGAATGCTGCGGCAGCTCGCACTGACAAAGTCGGTATTACCCTTTCATCTTAAAATGACTATAGCAAAACAAATTCTCGTACCTACACTTTTTTATGGAGTAGAAGTTTTTGGCCACTGTGATTTTAGAGACTTTCAGAAGCTTAATGTGTCACTTAACTCAATAGCTAGATATGTATTTAATAGTAGACGATTCGACCACATATCACACCTAGCTCGGAAGATTTTTGACCTTGGCCTCAAATCGTGGATTAATCTCAGAACTCTTACTTTCATTCATAAGATCATTACAAGCAGAGAACCATCTTATCTTCACAATATGCTAAGACCTGCAGCATCGCAGCGCACAAACAATTTTATATGCCCGAGATGGAAGCTATTATGCTCTGAGAGGCAGTTTTTGATAAATGCTATTCGGCTATGGATCGACCTACCTCATGGTATTAAAACAATTGGAAGCGTAATTCAATTTAAGATGAAAGTTAGGGAAATCATGCAAGATAGGGAATTAGAGTAATAATCAAATAGATATAACAGAATAATTTTAACAAATACTTTTAATACAATTAAGTTCTATGTCTGTTAGTGTTAAAAATTAAATTTAAATTTAATAATTGTAATAATTTAATTTGAGTTAGGAAAATTGATGAATGTTAAGGATAAAAAAACTGTGACTAGCGCGTTAATTTATAAGTGCCAATGTACTTGTTGCGCTGGGAATAACATAAATAAATAAATAAATAAATAAATAAATAAATAAATAAGGAGATAGCATAGAAACAGACGGACGGACGGACGGACGGACGGACGGACAAACGGACATGGCTATATCAACTCAGCTCGTCATGCTGATCAAGAATATATATACTTTATGTGGTCGGACATGCTTCCTTCTATGCGTTACAAACATTTGGACAATTTTAATATCCCCTCTACAAGGGTATAAAAATATCCAAAGTATTAGAAAAATTAGGAAATTTTTCAAAATAAACCACCCACAAAATGCACCTAAAACAATGAATCAACTCCGAATGAAATCGAAACTTTAAAAGTTCATTGTGCAGCCAATGTTAAAGCTAAAATTGTAAGTTAAAAAGATTTAAATGTAGCAATTAATCTAATTTGACTTGGTATTTCTCAACATTTTGACATGAAAAAAAATAATTTTTTATTAAGGCCTGTTCTGAGAAGCGCGGAAAATTTAGCTCGCTAAATTGCACATAATAAATTTAGCATCCACATAAATTATTAGTGAGCCCATATATAAGTCAAAGAGACCAAATACAGAAACGACCACACTGGTAGTCAGCTGTTTTGTTTTGTTTACAAACAAAAGTTGAAAGTGTTTTTTTTTTCAAAAATAGTTTAATTAAGCTGCGCAACAGGAACACAGATATGTATGTTGTTGCACGTAGCGGCATCAAATTCCGGTTCAAGGCGTTGGGCGAGGATCAAATTATTGCCCGTTTGAGACACACTTGGAGTAGGTGCAGATCGAGGAGGAGGCCTACAAGTCTATTTTACGGATATTGGGAAATGACATGCGTCCTGCCATCGTTTTAATGGGGTCGAGAATGTCGTCAACAAGGCTGATCTGTTTGAGATGTCGGGCATAGTCCCGGACTACTACTTGAAGAATTATTTGGAAGTCTGCCGTTCGGGCAACTGTAATCGTTTGGAGAAGTTTGTACAAGAGATTGGGTCATCGGCCTACTTGAAACGCAATGCTAAAGATAGGAAAATATATTTTTAGTTTTCATACAAAATTATTGTTTTATTTGCCGTAAATTCAAAATCCTCCTCCTGGCGTTCACGTTTGACAGCCACGCCCACACCGCTGGAGCTGGCAATGCTGCCCACAGCAGTCGCATCGCTATCCAACTCTATTTTTAGCTGGTCCGCAATGGTGGTAAACTTGATGACCGGGATTGGATGTCACCACCTGTTTGTTTGGCATCCACCGAGTGCGGACGCTTGCGTCCGTTGGCATAGGAGACAATTTTAGGGGTATGGCACTCTAGTGCTGATTTCGTAACTTTCTTGGGCGGATTTGCGGCCCTTAGCTAATAGTTTCCTCGCGATTGAATCTCTCGGTGCGTTTTCTTTTGGGTTCATGTTTCCCGTGCATTGTCGATTTTGACGTCAAAAAAATGAGCTGCTTATGTTTCCGCCATGGCATCAGCTGTTCATTCAATCCACTCACGACCCACACCGCTATCGATACGTCAACTATCGATAGGCCAATTGTCTATTTATTTGGTGCGTCTCAGAATACAGAAACAAAATTTCGCCGCGGAAAGTTTCCACCACTGTTTTTTTTATATGGAGTGCGTCATAAAAATGTATTTTCCGCGCTTCTCAGAACAGGCCTTTAATCAACATTTTGGGGGTCAAATACCCCACTGTGTGACGTCAGCCCGAAAGCAGTGCTGTAACATAGTAGTCAGAAGTAGTCGAGTTACTTTTCCGTAAAGAGAGCTCAAACAGCATTTCAATATAATACGCAGATTTTGCTACAGATAGCGATTTTTGAGTTCCGTAATGAAACAAATAGTTACATAATTATGAAAGCTGATCAAACATTCTTACTAGCCCATATTTAAGTTCTTATGTACGTTTTGTTGATCCAAAGCAAACCCTACTTCAAAAAGACTATTTGATTGCCAAACAGGGAACAACTCATCGGAACCGATTGAACCATTATCGAAATAGCTATAAATACGCCCAGTCGAGATTGAAGAGACACAACAATCTCTTCCAACCAACAGCAACCATTTCGACTTAAAGTACTCCAATACAAAATGAAGTTCCTTATCGTCTTCGCTTTGATCACTTTGTCCATTCAATTGGCTGCATCACAAGACACCACAACGGTAGCCGCAGCGACAACAACGGCTGCATCGGCTACCACAACAGCTGCATCTGCAACCACAACAACAACAACAACAACAAGCACCCCCACAGGCATGAGGTATTGCTGGCGAGGCAATAACTGGTGCAACACCCGGAGACCAGTTCGGAGATGCCGCAATCCGAGAAGGTGCCGCAAGGTCATCTTTATTGTGCGTCGTAAATGGACTGGTTAAATAATGTATAAATAAATAATACTTATGTAATGTTAAATAATGTAGACAACGTGAATAAATCAAAATGTTTTTTAAATTGCCTTAGCTCACTGTCGTCCTCATGATTCCACCGGCCCAAAATGTTGGACCAAAGTCGCAATGTTATTTGGTGAACGTGTATAACACGACTGTCGGATATAGTTGTGAAAACATGAGGGCATTTCCTGACTAACGTACGTTACATTCGAAAGCATGTTTTTGTTAATTTTTGGCGATATAAGTGTTAAATCTTTTACATAAACATAGTGTTATATGCACTCAAAAAAAAAAATCATTCCATACGGGATCAAATCAATCCCAATCGGTAATGAAAACAACGTAATCCCTGATATTCTTGACCCGATTCGAATAAGAATTGTGTTTATCCGACTTTGTATACCCTTGTAGAGGGTATATTAATATAATAATAGAATAGAGGGAATCATCTCCGACCACAAAGCTTATATATTCTTGATTAGCATAACGAGCTGAGTTGATTTAGCCATGTCCGTCTGTCCGTCTGTTTCTATGCTATCTGCTGCTTATAGCATATAGCTGCCATAGGAACTATCGGTCGAAAAAGTAGTTCTAGTTAGAAAAACTTTATTGTCTTCAATGCAATCGTGCCCAAACCTCGTATTTCTAAGTTTTCCTTGCTTTTACATAATTCCACCAAGTTTTATGAAAATCGGACGACTATACTATAGCTGCCATACAAAAGATATGTCTGAAAAAAAGTCTTGGTAGGAAATACTAGTTTGTTTTTAATGCTATCGGTCGAGCCGAGGTTAGCTTTCCTCTATTATACTCTGTACTGAAGGTACACAGAGTATATTAAATATGTGTTTATTTTCAATTTTTTACACGCTCCTCCCGCCCCCGCAATTTGGAAAAAACGGGGCCGTTTGACTCTTGAGCAACTGCGCGAATGTAAGGGTGCAGAGTATGTTATAGTCGGTCTTGACCGACTTTCTTTCTATCTTCTTTTTTATCAGTAATTTGATTTATTTTGTAAAAGTGACAATACAAATCATAATGTTGAACTTAAAGTTAAACTTGATTTTACACAAAATTAAAAAAAAAGAAGTTAATTATCTAGGCCCAATTTCTCAATGTCCGGTTAGTCAAACTTAACGGCAGGTTAGCCAAATTTGCGTGTCTCATGCTGTCTTTGGCGAGAACCGAGCGGCAAAGTTAACCGCTGCTTCATGATGGGGTCAAATTTTAACCTGCCGGCAAGTTGCGATTGAATTCTCGATACTTTAATCGATGGACAAACAGCTGTGTCCAAAAATTGTATTTCACTCTCGATTGCGCTCCCAAGCGGACTGGTTTAGTTTGATCGCGCTCTCAATTTAAAAATCTGTACAAGAAGTTAAAACTCATAAAATTTGTTGTGTTAACTTGGTTATCTGTGTTAAAAGCATTTTTCTTTATTTCTTCTCAAGGAATTAAGGTAAGTTTTGGACATTTATTAAGGTGATTAGACCGGCATCCAAGATGGCGGACGCAGTGTAGAGAAAGAAAACGAAAATGAACTGTTTTTTCTGATATGGAACTGGAAATGAAAGACATAACGGGAAATCAAAGCGGAGGCAGTGAAAGAAATCGTGATAAGTTTGATGTCAGCAAAAATGTCAAGAACATTCACAAATCTAACAAAAAAGTAAGTCTTGCCAAAAATAGTCGTGCTGATAAAGTTACACTGTCGAGCAAAATCACTGTCAGTGATATTCGAGACATGGTGTCGTCTGTAATATTGCTAGATACGTCTACAATGTCAAGCGAAGAGAACACATTACGGGGCTTGCTACTCAAATCTATGAATTTAATTTTAAGTTGTAAGTGATTACAGAAGCATGATACTTCTGCACAGGGTAATTTGCACGAAAGAACCATTTATAAGCTTTATAAAGAAGCTATTTATATGATGAATTAAGCTTCAATACATCAGCTAGAACCAAAAACGTAAACAACATACGTCATAAATTAACGTGTTCAGAGCGACAGTTTTTCGTTCACACTGTTCGTCTGTGGAATCAATTAACTACACAAATAAAACTAGTTAAATTTAGGGTTAAACTAAAAGAGTTTTTAATAGGAAACAATTAATAATAACATTTAATTACACAAATCATTCAAATAATAATAAAAATCTGTCTTGCTATATATGTATTAAGTTAAGAAGAAGTAGGATAAATAAATAAATAAACGAATTGGGCTATTAAATTCTGACATAGAGGGATCTACGAGACCATTCTTAATTATGTTTTCTACCAGTTTGTCGATTTCTGATTTGTGTCTGCTTTTGTGTGGAGTTCTATAGTTTTTAATGTACACTGGGGTGGGGTATCTTTCTTGTACAAACAAGTTGTTTGATGAAATATGTTAACTTTTAGAGCGAATACATCGGTATATTCGGAACAGAGATCAGATAGTGACCTATTTATTAATGATAGAAAATTTGTAACCAATTTCTCCATTATTATTGGTCCATGCTCATCCATGTGTCTCGAATATTAATTATATTATGATTGGGATAGGCGAAGGTGACCGGATGTGTAAAAGCTATTTTCTAAAAATTGGCATATGGCTGGCTCAAGGCCAATGGTTGATTATAATTCAATATAATCAACACAAATCAACAGATATTTATTATATTATAATAATTTTTTCAAGAGCGTTCGTTTTCAAATTATTCGTTCTAGTTTTTTATTGTATATGAAGTTATAGGATCGGAAGTGATTCCTTCTACCTGTTATATACTTTTGCACAAACTTAATATACTCTGCGTACGTTCGTTACAAACCATACAAATAATTTGAAAATTAATAGAAAATTATTTTAAGTGTTTTCTTTAACGGCTAAAGGGCGGTATCCACGGGTCGCCAAAAAATTTCTTGTGAAAAGGTTGATATTCCGCATATTCTTTACAGAGTCTGCTAAGCCTATGTTAATAACACGATAACACAATTTACTCTGTCGATAAACGTTTCAAAGAAACCTTGCGCTGCTCTGGCGCTGTTAAATATGCCCGCGAACTTAAAAACAACAACAACACCTTGCAGGTTTATGAATATAATACTTAATGTGCTATTTTAATATTTTTTTATTATTAAATGAAATTAATAATAAATTAATTTTTATCATTATGACAGTTCGATGTAGTCCCGAGCAGCGGCACTTAACGAACACCTCGCACTTGGCTGCCATAGCAAAGATTTCGTTCATATTGATTGGAAAGTAATTCGCGCATTTTTGGCGACTTGCCTCCGTAAAGTTGGTCAGGTCATGATGATCTTCTGGATGTACTGCTGTAGCATGTGTGACTTGGCGGCTCCGCTGAACTCGAAAATGGTAATGGGCAGCGGTCCCTGGGTGGTCACATAGCACTTGGCCACGTAGTCGGGGCCCTTTCAGGGAAACGTTAAGAAATGGAATTGATTTATAAAGTTGAAGTTTGGTTCGCCCATTTCTTACCTTGATAAAATTGGCATTGATGTAGGGCACATCCTCATTGCCCGATCCCCTTTGGCTCGACCCCCTTCAGGGGGTCATTTTAGGCTGCACTATCCGCTATACTACCGCTTGATAGGAGGCCAGCAGTTCGCTGTCCACTGAACTGGGAGCGGGCATTTGGTTTGTGGTCGTTTAACTGTCGCGATCATTGAGCACCGGCGGCTGTTCAATGATTTTCCTTTTGGTCTGGTAGCTGTGATCGAAGACATAGTTGAGGCGAATCAAATCGAACTGATTGAGGGGACTGGAGTGTGAAGTGTTTGAATGCTGGCCAAATAGATTTTAAGCTCCTCGCTTGTGGTTACAGACCGTGCTCCGGTCCGCCGGTGTTCTCTGGCGGGTTTCCGAGTGTTTCTTATCCGCCAAGTCCCGCACCTCGCTCCTCACTTTCATGGCGTTTATTAAATTCAGCTTGCCCGCCATAGAAAGTGCCATTAGGCGACGCTTTCTGCAGGAATCTTTTTTTCATTTTTCATTTTCAATTTGGCCATTCAATTTCGCAGCACAAATTAGAATAAAAACCTATTTTGTTCACGTCACGGCAAAAAAGAGGCGTTAACAGCACTTAAAGCACTTAACAGCGCTTGAACAAAACGTAGTGGGAGACGTAATACGTATAAGCATTTTTCGCGATTGGTAGAAACCGAATTTGAAACGGCCACACACAAAAATTCATTAGCATTTTTTTTTATATGGAGTTTTTCACTTCGCGACCGTTTTCGTAGCCATGGACAGCGCCCTTAATATTACATCAAAATTACCGACTTTGTTAAGTTTTATTTATTTTTTTGAGTAATCCATTTCGTAACGCTAGATTAGCCAAATCGCCCAATGAGCTCGGGGAAGACAGTGAGTTCAGGCTAATTGACAAACATTTTGGTTAATCACGTTTTATACATTATTTAACATTACATAACAATACATTATTTAACCAGTCCATTTACGACGCACAATAAAGATGACCTTGCGGCACCTTCTCGGATTGCGGCATCTCCGAACTGGTCTCCGGGTGTTGCACCAGTTATTGCCTCGCCAGCAATACCTCATGCCTGTGGGGGTGCTTGTTGTTGTTGTTGTTGTTGTGGTTGCAGATGCAGCTGTTGTGGTAGCCGACGCAGCCGTTGTTGTTGCTGCGGCTACCGTTGTGGTGTCTTGTGATGCAGCCAATTGAATGGACAAAGTGATCAAAGAGAAGACGATAAGGAACTTCATTTTGTATTGGAGGACTTTAAGTCGAAATGGTTGCAGTTGGTTGGAAGAGCTTGTTGTGTCTCTTCAATGGCGACTGGGCGTATTTATAGTGATTTCGATAATGATTCAATGGGTTCCGATGAGTGTTTCCCTGTTTGGCAATCAAATAGGCTCTTGAAATAGGGTTTGGTTGGGTCAACAAACATAAGTACATAAATGTGGGCTAGTAAGAATGTTTGATCAGCTTTAATAATTATGTAATTATTTGTTTCACTCAAAAAACACTATCTGTAGCAATATCTGCGTATTATATTGAAATGCTGTTTGAGCTCACTTTACGGAAAAGCACCTTGACTATTTCTGACTACTATGTTACGGCACTGCTTTCGGGCTGACGCACGGTGGGGTATTTGACCCCAGACACTGTAGCCTCGGATTTGGCATATTTGCGTATTTCGGATTGGTACCAAACTTTGTATTTAGACGTTTAATCGTTCAAATATAACAAATTTAAATGCATATCGAAAAAATGCAAAGTATATGCAAAAGATATGCATCATATGCAAAAAATATGCAAAACAAATTTCATCGAAAAATTGAATTATATTATTTATTTTCTTGGTTTAAAAACAATCAACAAAAAAAATCTTAAAGGATGCTGCGGCATATATGATAAAAGACCGTAAAAATTAAACGTTTTTAGCAGAATCTCATAAACATACCTTGTTTGGCACACGGTTTAAATTTAATAGCTGAAAAAGTAAGAACATCGTTTCCTGTCGCTAACTCGTTCATATCCAATGTAAAAAATTGTTTCTTAAAAGCTTCGCTCAGTGTACAACGCTACAAGCAAATACTAAATAAGGAGTTTCCACCAAAACCGATCATAACCAGATGGGGTACATGGTTGAAGGCGGTATCATTTTATGCAGATAACATGGAGGGAATAACAGAGGTAAGATCATTTTAATCAACAAACAACATATTAAGTATAGCATCGTAGTCAAAAAAGTGGGTCCCCAACTGTGTCGGGATTTTATATATTTCACAGTGGAACACTCAAAATTGACTGGGAACGGGACCAATAAATTATGAAACTAGAGGCATCAGGGAGCAATACCTCATACCCAGTTTTTCTTGATCACGTCAAGTTCGCGTTTAATGGGCACATTTATACTAGCAACACACAGCTTCAACAGCTTTTGTTGGTTAAAAAAAGGTGAGAGCTAAAATTTTGGAAAATTCACCAAAGATAAAGGATATCACCACAATTGTTATACAAAATTCCCGCCTTCAATGGACAAGTGGTTAGTACCCCGCCCATAGAGGTCTAACTTAGAAAATGGAATCAATGGAAAACCACTAGATAGAATTTTGTAAGATTTTAAATATATAGAGATGCTGACCAATAAAATGTGCGCTTAAGAGATGGTAACATGCATCGAAAAACAGCGATAGTGGGTACCACATTTGACATCACCCATTATCGAGTCCATAAAGGCCATAAAGTAGAAATAAAAATAGACCGAATAGCTTTTTCAGTTTTACCAACGAAGCCTTGGTTCGCGGTTCATAGGCATTTTGTACTAGCAATTGCCTTAGAACCACATTGACCATTTAGGCAAAACCAGCTTCACCAAATTATGGAAGTAATCTTATGAGTAAATTGCTTCATTACCAGCAGAAAAACAGGTAATTTCATATGAATACTTCAGTTGAAGGCATCTTAGCGTATCGCGGTTTGTTCACCTAGACATTTTTCGACGGAATTTCCTTTATCTTAGTGGAAATGATGAATTTTATTCAAAGTATTAATTTCATAATTTTGGAGAAGCTCCTGATACCCAAATGGTCAATGTTGCTCTAAGGCAATTGCTTGTACAAAGATACCCATAGCCCGCGCACTAAGGCTATCATTTGCTCTACTTTAATATCTGACAAAAATTAATAAAATGTATGTATATATAATATGTATACCATCCACTGAATCGCTTTTATATTATTTTTGGATTTGTTTAACATAGGAAATTTTTGCATATGTTTTGCATATTTTGCATAGTTTGCATATATTATGCATATTCTGACATATATTGTGCACATGCATTTCATGTAATTATGCAAAAATAATTCTAATATGCGTATCGTTTTCCACACTATTTTTATTGAAACGAACTTTAGTTTCTTCAGAATTTATCTATCTTAATCCTTCAAAAATATGCAAATATGCCAAATCCGAGGTCTAGACATGAGGCTACTCTGTTGAGCAATCTGGTTAAATAGAACCGATTCTATTTGGCCAGACCGCTCAGCTGAGCTGGCATCGGTCAAATTATAGCGTTGCCTCATTGCAGTGTACTGGCGCTGCCTCTGTCTGGCTTTTCGATATAGATTTGTTATGGATTTTTTACTTACGGTTTGGTTTATTGTGTATGTAAAATCAATTCTTATTGAAATATAACATTCAAACTCAACTGCAAGTTGCTTTGCATCAGACAAATTAGATCGTCATGTCTCAACCAAATAAAAAGTTATTTGTAGGGTTTCTACATTTCGTGCAAAGTGTCTGCAAGAACACTTTCTTTAACGCGTCAAATCTGAGAGTTGAAGAATCTGTTCGTTTCATTATGTGGGATGTAATATGCATGAAAAACGAAGTAGTGTCAGTAGTGTTACATTTACATCGTCATTGACTATCGAAGTTTCTTACGGAAGGTGAACCTTGATTGGGCAGTAAGCGCCAGAAGTGAAAATTAGGAGGACCCGGCCATGTCGTGGAAATCGTGGGGGTGTTAACTGGCCGTTTTTTGCTCATAACTTGAGTATCGTTCATCCGATCTTTATCATTCCTTCAGCAAATCGATAAATAATTTTGATTACTAGATATCTCTAGAAGGAACGAACCATCATCAAAAAACTATCATCAAAACTGTGAAAGCTACACGTTTTTTCCAAATTGCGGGGCGGGAGGGGGCGTGTCAAAAATTGAAAATAAACTTGATCTGCTGCAAGTACTAGAAATATATGTCCCATACATGTCAAACCTCTATCTCTTACCATCTCTGAGATCTCTTTGTTCATACAGACGGACAGACAGACAGGCGGACATGGCTATATCGACTCGGCTGTTGATGCTGATAAGGAATATATATACTTTATAGGGTCGGAAACGATTCCTTCTCCCTGTTACATACTTTTGCCAAACTTAATATACTCTGTGTACCTTTGGTACAGAGTATAAAAAGTCAAACCTATTCAGTTGAGCGGCACTGTAGAATATACATTATAATTACAATTTTAATTTAGCTTTAGTTCAATCGATAGTGCGTACGCTTCTAAATCTTCGCAACGACAACTGACCTCTCTGAGAGGAAGCCAGCGACCTTAAATCATCTCTATTCCTTTGCGAGCGCGCCAACTGTGGCGTCATTATCGCTGTCTTCTCCTCCCACTCTTCTACCTTAGGGCTACATTACACGCTAAGACTTCAAACAATTCATTATACCCTTGTAGAGGGTATATTAAAATTGTCGAGATGTTTGTAACGCCTAGAAGGAAGCATCTCCGACCACATAAAGTATATATTCTTTATCAGCATGACGAGCTGAGTTGATATAGCCATGTTCGTCTGTCCGTCTGTTTCTATGCTATCTCCTCCGTCAGTTTTAAAGCTATCTTAACCAAACTTTGCACGAAGTCTTTTGATACAAATACGCTGCGCATTTGTCGGAACCGGCCGGATCGGATGACTATATCATATAGCTGCCATAGGAACGATTGGTCGAAAATGTTGTTTTAGTGCGAAAAACTTTTTGTCTTCAACGCAAACGTCCCCAAACCTCGTATTTATAAGTTTTTATGCTTTCACATATTTCCACCAAGTTTGATAGGACAACTGTATAGTATAGCTGCCAAAGAAATTGGGAGTAGAAAATGTATATAGGAGGCCTTGTCAAAAATATTTACATTTGGCCGAATGTATGTAAAGCCAATGATGTCGAAATTGGCCTTCAAAGACTAATTTTTCTTGATTTGTAGACATTTTGTCAAACTAAACCATCTAATACAAGCCATTGTTTTGGTCGGACATTTATTGGAACCATCTTAAACTATCCTAACTAAAATCAGCACCGGAAGCCAACATGAAAGGCACCATAGCGAACATCAATAATATTAATAGAAGCAGACAAAATTTGTTGTTGGTTTAAATCAGGGTTCGTATACAAAACAAAAGTACCGAACACAACAAGTACCGTACTCAGACAAGTACGGTACTTGCTTCGTTTTGTACTGTCCGAAACACTCAAGTACGGTAATTAATTTTTAAAGCACCGAACGAAAAAAATAAGTACGGTACAGCGTCGTAACGTACTGACCGATAGAAATAAGTACCGAACTTTTCTGAGTTCAGCACTCGTGCGTACTAAACAGTTTGAGTTTCGTACAGTTAAAAAAAAAAGATTTTTAGTTAAACTTTAAATATATAAAAAAGGCAAATAATCTCAAATCCATTTAATTTAATTATGGGGTGACATTTCATACAAAGAACCTCCAAAAGTCAGGCGTTCCTCAGCAAACGTCTCAGGTCTTCCTACCTATGATATGCAATGTTGGTACATCTGAAGTACTGAGTTTGTAGAGAGAAAAGCAGAACCCGAAGGCTACCGGGTGACGTCACCCAAACGGTTAACGGTTACAACAACAACCCCTGAGTTTTACGGCGATGCTTAAGAAAACGAAGCCTTCTGACGTGAGAATTGGCATGAAATATGTACTTCTGGCATGCATAAAAATCCGACGGCGTTCTCACATAAACACAACATGCGATTCGCATCTCATGGAGAGACAGAATCAGCTTGCGATCATGCAAGCGCATTCGTATCCTGCAACAGCAGCAAAGATGTGGTTTTGGCAATGGAATTTTTTATACTCTATACCAAAGGTACACAGAGTATATTAAGTTTGTGCAAAAGTATGTAACAGGGAGAAGGAATCATTTCCGACCGTATAAAGTATATATATTCTTGATCAGCATCAACAGCCGAGTCGATACAGCCATGTCCGTCTGTCCGTCCGTCCGTCTGTCTGTATGAACACCTAGATCTCAGAGACTAGAAGAGCTAGAGCAACCAAATTTGAAATGTAGACTCCTATTGTCTGCACGCAGATCAAGTTTATTTCAAATTTTTGCCACGCCCACCCCCGCCCCCACAATAAAAAATGTTGAATAACTCCCACAATTTATCAAGATATTGATCTGAAATTTAAAACGTACATTCATATTCGCAATATCTATAAGCCCTTATATTTTCATCAAGATCGGATGATAAATAGCCGAGTTAAAAAATGTTGCATACTTTTCGGCTGTCCCACCTCAGGCACACAAGAAGGCTATTAAACATTTGTTTCCATGAGTAACGGGTATATCGAAGTCGGTTAGAGCCGACTTTAACTTACGCTCTCGTTTTGTTCTGCCCTTGAACGTCAAACAGCACATACAAATCTACGTGCAAAATATGCATGTATGTATGTATATGTGTGCTGTTTGATGTTCAAGGGCAGAACAAAAAAGCGCATGCTCAGCCTTTGCTTTTGGCAGATTTCGCACACATGCACAAAAAAACTTATGCGAGATTATACATATGTATTAATTTTTTATAATTTTCAGATTAAAATTGAAAACATCCAACTCTATGAGCTGATACAAAAACTAAACATTGGAAAATTGGTGTACGAAAAGTTAATTGGTAAGTTTTGTTTTGAAATAATTATTCTTCTCAAAATATTAATTTTACAATTTTTCTAGAGTGTGGATTTAACTTCGACCGCCTTAATTACAATTCTTCCAGCGACAAAGATCAGATTTTTCCAGAAAGATAATTGTCATAATAATCGTAATTTGAATTATAAAAATATAGCTTTGATATTAAAAAAATATTGCATTGGTATTACACTAATACCCTTTTGATATTTTAAAAATATTTCTTTGATACTAAAACCATGTCCGACAGGTATTTTGAAAATATAGCTTTGATGCTATAATAATATATCATTGATATTAACCAATATCAAATTGTTGATCTGAAAAAATATCACTTTAATGTGTTCGAAATGTCAAAGTGAAATATTCGAACATATCATCTGTGTATTTTTCAGAT
This sequence comes from Lordiphosa magnipectinata, assembly GCA_037044535.1. Classification (NCBI taxonomy): domain Eukaryota; kingdom Metazoa; phylum Arthropoda; class Insecta; order Diptera; family Drosophilidae; genus Lordiphosa; species Lordiphosa magnipectinata. The sequence goes on along the minus strand of JBAMBO010000251.1, from coordinate 8,817 downwards.
GAAGGCCGTTTTGATACTACAAAATATCAGATTGATACTAAATATCGCGATCTTTTTTTTCTGTGCAGCACCTCCAGGAGGGCCAGAGCCAAGCTTCTCTCAATCTCTTGGCGTGTGTGCTTATATTTTTTCGCACAAGAGAAAGGGACCTTCAGTTTAACGCCGAATCCGAACGGCAATAGTTAGAGAATTTTTGCTTTTCCATGGCTAGTTACTTCACAGCTGGCGCCAGTAGCTGGTGAAGGTGTGTAAAAGCTTTTTTTCTAAAGAAAGAAAAAACTTTTTTAGTATGTCTGTTTATTAAAAATATATAATACCCACATTGTAACACTTAGTTGCAATATCCCGCAGCGACAGAAATAAGTACATAGTATAACCAGGGCTGCAAACCGCTTCGGAGTGGAACCGCTCCGGGGTCAGAGACTCCGGGATTTTCTGGAATTCCAAACTGAAGCCGAACGGGAGTGAAAAATTTCAAACTCCCAAATCCTAACCTGAACCGGAGTAAAAAAAGTCAAAAAGGGCTCTGCTCAATAACTATAAAAAAATTTTCTAGCTGCTGTAATTGTTAACTTTGCCATTTTCAAATATATGTAACTAAATGAAAACATACAGTTTTTTTCTTGGTGTACGTTTCAATATTCCTCTACTTCTTTGGCCCGAGATTTATATCAGAACCTCAACGGTCTTGACCTCCGCCACCAATGAATGCCAGTCGCCTCTGCACCTTGTCTTCCCATCTCAGTTTCTGTCCTCCCCTCGTGCCTTTTCTCCCAATTTCTTTCTTCTTCCAATTGTACACCATTCTTGGTGGAGCTTGTTCACCTATATATCAACTCAGCTCTTCATGCTGATCAAGAATATATATACTTAACGTGGTCGGAGATGCTTCCTTCCATGCTTTACAAACATCTCGACAATTTTAATATACCCTCTACAAGGGTATAAAAACAAAACCCAAAACCGGACTGGTGTTGTTATCGCTGGTTATCATTGTTCTGAGGTAGACAAATTCGTTTACAACCTCAAAGCTGTACTCTCCCATTGTAACAGATTGTCCACGTCGCGTAGACACACTGCGCATGTATACTAGGTAGAACCTAGTAGGTACTTCGTCTTGTCTTATTTCTTAGTTTAGACTGCTTCTCTATCTCTGAAAACGCCCTGCTTACCCCCAGTTCGGTTTTGCAGATAGTGTCAATATCATCGGCATATGCGAATAGCATTAAATCTTTACGAAAGATGGTGTCCGATTTGTTGGCATATGGACACTGGCGCGGTATATACTCCATCAGCAGATTAAAGAAGTCACACTATAAGGTATCACCCCGCCTAAAACATCTTTTGGTATCAAAATGGTTCGGAGAGGTTCCCTCCTATTTTGACGGAACTTTGCGTGCTTCTCAAGGTCATCATGCAAAGTCAAATGTACTTTCCTGGTATACCAAAGGTAGACAGGTCTTCAAAGAACCTTGACCATATCGGTGTATCCATGAAGGCTTTATAATTAATAAAAAGATGGAGTGTCGATCTGCGGATCAAGCGACTTTATGTCCTGTCCTCATTACAAATGCAATTTGCATTTTCTCATTTTGGGCAAAATGTACATTTGCCCCCATACAATTTTTTAAGGGCACTTGAAATGCCAAAAAGGTGCATTTTGAGAAAATATAATCGCATTACTTGTTAGCCATTCGATTGTTCGATAGTTTCAATTCGAAAGTCGATCATTTTTTGGCACTTCGACAAAGTGGTCAAATTGAGGGCGCGCCAAATGGCAGAAGGGTGGAGCTTGCATTTAATTTATGTTTTTAATTAACTTATCAATAATTTCAATAAGAACACAATGAATTGCAGAAAGTAGAAACGGTCAAAGTAGTTGCAATTTGACTGAAGAGGCCTCAAGCCATAATTGAATATCTAGAACAGGGTTCCCCAAGCAGAGAGCGCGAAAATGTGACTGTGTCTCTCTCTAAGACGCAGTGATGCATGACTTCGGCAAGCATTCGGTGTGAATTGGCGGGGCTATCGCTGGGGAACTCTGATCTAAAACCTTTCAACGGTAGAAACCGTTTCAAAGACGGATATCTCCCTACAATACTTGGCTAGATCACGTTATAATTAATCAGTTTCTAGAATATAGCCTTGACAAAGTATGTTTCATTTGCTATCTTTGTTGCCAGCCATTTTGTAAATTGTGAAGATGCAAAATGCTGAAGCAGCACAATGAGGACAGGATACTGTATTTTCAGAGATGGCGATCATTTTTTTGAAAATGTGCTTCAGTGAGAAAGCCATATTAGACGTTCACAATTATTTCACGACAAAATCTTACAGAATTTCAGAAACTGTGAAATATGTTTATTTTCAATTTTAAAATAAAAATTGAGAAATAATTCCCTAAAGCTGCCTTTACACTTGTCATATATCTTTAAAGAGACTCTCTGACAATAGTGTCAGCCCGAAAGCAGTGCTTGTAACATAGTAGTCAGAAGTAGTCGAGGTACTTTTCCGTAAAGTGAGCTCAAACAGCATTTCAATATAATACGCAGATATTGCTACAGATAGTGTTTTTTGAGCTAAGTAATGAAACAAATAATTACATATTTATTAAAGCTGATCAAACATTCCTACTAGCCCACATTTATGTACTTATGTTTGTTGACCCAAAGCAAACCCTACTTCAAGAAGCATATTTGATTGCCAAACAGGGAACCACTCATCGGAACCCATTGAATCATTATCAAAATCACTATAAATACGCCCAGTCGCCATTGAAGAGACACAACAAGCTCTTCCAACCAACCTCCAATACAAAATGAAGTTCCTTATCGTCTTCGCTTTGATCACTTTGTCCATTCAATTGGCTGCATCACAAGACACCACAACGGTAGCCGCAGCGACCACAACGGCTGCATCGGCTACCACAACAGCTGCATCTGCAAGCACAACAACAACAACAACAACAAGCACCCCCACAGGCATGAGGTATTGCTGGCGAGGCAATAACTGGTGCAACACCCGGAGACCAGTTCGGAGATGCCGCAATCCGAGAAGGTGCCGCAAGGTAATCTTTATTGTGCGTCGTAAAAGGACTGGTTAAATAATATAAAGTGTACAAAGGAAATATAATAAAAGTTGAATAAACCAAAATGTTTGTCAAATAGCCCGAACTCACTGCCTTCCCCGTGCACATAGGGCCACTGTGGGCAAGTACTGACTGACTGACGGACTGAATGCAAGTAAAAGAAGTATATGTCCCATTTATGTCAAACCTCTATCTCTTACCATCTCTGAGATCTCTTCGTTCATGCGGACGGACAGACAGATGCTGAATATATATACTTTAAAGGGTCGGAAATTGAAGAGGTGGGGAAAAAGGGGGGAGGAAAACTGTAATTGAATATCAATTAAAGAGTGGCTGCCATGATAAATGATGCGATAAATTATAACGTTTAATTCATTTCCATTATCCGTTGCTGACTTATATATCGAATCTGCTTGCGTTCTTAAACAAAGAACTAAGTAGCGAAACCGGGATTTCATGACCATAGTTGAAATCAACCTACCAGAAACGCAAACTGCCTTTTCAGTTTCTGAACTTAATTACAAAGACCTTAAAGATTGAGCTTTTCCAAACGAGTCAAAAAAAGTATCTTTCGCCAGTATATAAATTTACAATCAGAATAATCGTCGTAAAGAGCTTCTCTCGAACCGGGCCGGCTGCTACGCCCCCTTTAAAGTTTTGAACACAAAACAAAGAAGCGAAGCTTACTTGTCAATTGCCATCTATTCAATCTTCATAATAATCAAAGCTCGCTAAATTTTTTTTTTTAATTGTGCGATTTTTTGGTCTGTTTGATCTACACCTTTTATTTACCCGTCTTCATGTTAATATAAATTCATATAAGAATATTGCAAATGTTAAAAGTTCTTTAAACCGATTTACCGACCCCTCCTATTTACCCGTCTTTAATTGCCAACTATTAAATCTTCATGATAATCTGAACTAATCATAATATGTTGTGAATTTCCGGAATTTTTCGAACGCTTGATCTCGACCCGTCAATTTACCCGTCTATGTCCAACTTTTTTTAAAAACCTGGCATGAGACCCTTAAATTATGATGTAAGCATCACTTCATACCCAGTTTTTCAAATAAAGCCTCGATTCGCGTTTTATAGCTACTTTTGTACTTGCAACACACAACGACAATAATTCTATTTTAGATTTTAAGGGTTTAAGATAAAAATCTGGAAAATTCAGCAAATATGTACAGGGACATTGGGAACGCAATACAAAAAATAAAGGAAAGGTAACTTCGATTCGGCCGTAGTTTTCATACCCTTGCAGCTTGTATAATTTATATAAATTAAGGAATTAAATGATTTGCATCGAACATTCTTAGCTAAGTTGTTTCCCAAACTCAGCAACAGATGGAGACACTACTTTGACCATTTGCTTGCCAGTTTGTTATATGGCAGCTATACGATATATTCATCTGATTTCGACCAATCTCCCCAAAATTATGTGGAAACCGATAATGTTCATAACTAGAAAGTATAAAGACGCTACCAATGAAAACAAAAAGTTTTCCTCACTTGAACAATTTTTTCGACCGATAGTTCATATGGCAGCTATATGCTATAGTCATCCGATTTGGATTGGGACGGACATACGGACATGGCCACATCAACTCAGCTCGTCATGCTTATCAAGAATATATATGTGGTCGGAGATGCTTTCTTCTATGGGTTACAAACTTCCGGACAATTTTAATATACCTTCTGCAAGGGTATAAAAACTAACTTCAATCGGGCAATTGGTTAGGGTACCTCCAGAATTAGTTAAACCTTCATTCTTGAATATCTTTAAAAGCGCACGATAGATTCGTTGTTTATGATGGTAAATATAATGGTACTAAGAGATGGTACTTGACCGCCGAAAAACTGCGATTTGGAGTACCATTTTTAAACTTACCCACAAATCAATTCATATAGGCCATAAACCAGATCTAAAAACAAACAGAACTGCGTTTTCAGTTTTGCCAACAATTTTTGTATGTGTAATACTATAATGTAGACGGGTTAATTTACGGGTCAAGATCAAGCGTTTTAAGAAATCCGGAAAGCACAACATTATACGATTAGTTCAGATTTAAATGAAGATTTAATAGTTGGCAATTAAAGACGGGTAAATAGGAAGTGTCGGTTCATCGGTTTAAAGAAATTTTAACACTTGCTATTTTCTTATATGAGTTTAGATTCACATGAAGACGGGTAAATAGAATGTGTATATCAAACGGACCAACAAATCGAGAAATTTAAAAAAAAGGTTAAATGAGTTAAGATTATCATTTAGATTGAGTAGATGGCCTTTGCCAAGTAAGCTTAACTTTTTTGTTTCTTTGTTTCTTCTCAGGCTTAAGGTGTTTCATTCAAAACAGTACACTTTAAATGCTTTTCAGAAATTGGATACATTTTCTGTAACTGTTTAAGATTTTGATATCTCTTAGTCGGTATTTGCTATGAACTTCAGCTAATATAGTAGCAATTATTTCATGTGTGTGGAAAATAGCACACGCTTTCAGTTTCGTAAAAAATTTTCAAATCGCAAAACCTTGCGAAATTGAAAATGGGAGCACGGCTGATAGTCCGGCTTCCTCTTTTCTATCATGAATCGTATAGTTTTTGAACACGGAATATTTACGGGACGTCCAGTTAAAGCCACAAACAGGTCCCGGATACTTTTCATTTCAATAAAGCAGAGCGCGGCAGCATCTCGCCTATAATGTAATCAGAGCGAAAAAAAATCAAGTACGAAAAGTACCTAGTACCTTACCTATGACAAGGTAAATGAAAATTAAGACCTAGGTAAGGTAAAGGTACTCGAATTTAAAATACCGAGGTAAGGTAAAAGGTACAAAAATATGTATCTAGGTATGTACCTAGGTATTTGTATCTAGGTATTTCCAACATGCCCCCGCACGATGCACAGTACTCGAATTTCGGGTCTCGCAATATTTCCGTCCCACCCCCGTTTCTAGTAAATATATGAGATTTGTGCATTTAACAGCAGCATCAGCACTCGCCGAAATTTAAAGAAACAATATTTTTGGATAAAACTTACCGCCCTGTTCGAGAGAAGCTCTTTACGACGATTATTCTGATTGTAAATTTATATACTGGCGAAAGACACTTTTTTTGACTCGTTTGGAAAAGCTCAATCTTTAAGGTCTTTGTAATTAAGTTCAGAAACTGAAAAGGCAGTTTGCGTTTCTGGTAGGTTGATTTCAACTATGGTCATGAAATCCCGGTTTCGCTACTTAGTTCTTTGTTTAAGAACGCAAGCAGATTCGATATATAAGTCAGCAACGGATAATGGAAATGAATTAAACGTTATAATTTATCGCATCATTTATCATGGCAGCCACTCTTTAATTGATATTCAATTACAGTTTTCCTCCCCTCTCTTTCCTCCACCTCTTCAATTTCCGACCCTTTAAAGTATATATATTCAGCATCTGTCTGTCCGTCCGCATGAACGAAGAGATCTCAGAGAAGGTAAGAGATAGAGGTTTGACAATACAATGCGACATATACTTCTTTTATCTTGCATTCAGTCCGTCAGTCGGTAGATCAGTACACTAAGAAAAAACTAGAACGAAAAAATTGAGTACGAAAACGCTCTTGAAAAAAAAATTTGTCGTTCTTGAATTTTCAAGAATTTCGCTCTTGCAATATCTAGACTGAATTCGTTCTAAACGTTCTCAATTTGGTTTTTTATAGGCAAGGGGGGTGAGGGCAACTTAACTTTAATGATGACAGGCGTTGGAGTCGCTCTCGCAGACAGTAGAGTGCACAGGCAGCTTGATTGTCGAGAGACGGCTGTTGGACTTTCGCTCGCAGAGAGTGAGAGCGCATGCGCAGTTTGTTGTTTGTGCGATTTCGTACGCATTCTCTACAGTTGCGTTTATTTATAAGTGTGATTTCGTCGCGTCTTTTACCTTACGAAGGTTAGCTGAGCTCGTTAAAATCCCCGTTCGCCCAGTGTGTTTCAGTCTCTTCGAGGTACCGAGTTCAAGTCCCAGAAGAAGTAAGGAAAAAAAAAATATCTATGTGGGGTTATCTCAAAATCAATCACAGCTTTAAACAAACAACAAAGTTTGGTGGGTGGTGGTGGTTGGGGTGTTGGTGTGGTTGATTTGGTAATGGTGCGTGGGACCGGGGGAGGGGACGAGACGCGGACCACCACTGGGTGCGGTCAGCTCGGGTTGGTCTGGGTGATCTCTACTCCACCCCCCACCCCAAATGATTATTTTTAATTTTTTTATTTTGCGAATTATTCGTTCTTGGATCAAGTACTGAAACTCTTGAATCAATAATTATTCAGACTTCGATCAAGAGCTGAAACTCTTGAATCAGGAATGTCGGGGTAAAAAATTCACTCTTGAATCAAGAAAGTTCGCTCTTGGATCCAGAAGTTTCACTCTCGCCCGGACTTTTTAAGACGCAATTGTGTACTTGATTCGGAAGCCAAACTCTCTATTTTTTCTCTGACAGTGGTACTTGCCCACAGTGGCCCTATGTGCACGGGGAAGGCAGTGAGTTCGGGCTATTTGACAAACATTTTGGTTTATTCAACTTTTATTATATTTCCTTTGTACACTTTATATTATTTAACCAGTCCTTTTACGACGCACAATAAAGATTACCTTGCGGCACCTTCTCGGATTGCGGCATCTCCGAACTGGTCTCCGGGTGTTGCACCAGTTATTGCCTCGCCAGCAATACCTCATGCCTGTGGGAGTGCTTGTTGTTGTTGTTGTTGTGGTTGCAGATGCAGCTGTTGTGGTAGCCGATGCAGCCGTTGTTGTTGCTGCGGCTACCGTTGTGGTGTCTTGTGATGCAGCCAATTGAATGGACAAAGTGATCAAAGCGAAGACGATAAGGAACTTCATTTTGTATTGGAGGTTGGTTGGAAGAGCTTGTTGTGTCTCTTCAATGGCGACTGGGCGTATTTATAGTGATTTTGATAATGATTCAATGGGTTCCGATGAGTGGTTCCCTGTTTGGCAATCAAATATGCTTCTTGAAGTAGGGTTTGCTTTGGGTCAACAAACATAAGTACATAAATGTGGGCTAGTAGGAATGTTTGATCAGCTTTAATAAATATGTAATTATTTGTTTCATTACTTAGCTCAAAAAACACTATCTGTAGCAATATCTGCGTATTATATTGAAATGCTGTTTGAGCTCACTTTACGGAAAAGTACCTCGACTACTTCTGACTACTATGTTACAAGCACTGCTTTCGGGCTGACACTATTGTCAGAGAGTCTCTTTAAAGATATATGACAAGTGTAAAGGCAGCTTTAGGGAATTATTTCTCAATTTTTATTTTAAAATTGAAAATAAACATATTTCACAGTTTCTGAAATTCTGTAAGATTTTGTCGTGAAATAATTGTGAACGTCTAATATGGCTTTCTCACTGAAGCACATTTTCAAAAAAATGATCGCCATCTCTGAAAATACAGTATCCTGTCCTCATTGTGCTGCTTCAGCATTTTGCATCTTCACAATTTACAAAATGGCTGGCAACAAAGATAGCAAATGAAACATACTTTGTCAAGGCTATATTCTAGAAACTGATTAATTATAACGTGATCTAGCCAAGTATTGTAGGGAGATATCCGTCTTTGAAACGGTTTCTACCGTTGAAAGGTTTTAGATCAGAGTTCCCCAGCGATAGCCCCGCCAATTCACACCGAATGCTTGCCGAAGTCATGCATCACTGCGTCTTAGAGAGAGACACA
>JBAMBO010000250.1:0-52162 GCA_037044535.1 Lordiphosa magnipectinata | reverse complement strand
CTACGTCGATATTTTTGGTAATTTGAGCTTAAAGTTGCAAAAATGCCCAGTTTGACCCTTTTTAGACGGGTTTTATGGGGAATCTATGTTTTTGTTTTGACTCTCTTTGAAATTATAGTAAAGTACTTTTCCTTAACTATAAAATATACTATCCCAAACATTACTAAGATTTTTTTCAATATAGATACACAATTTTTAGTAATTGTATGTTTTGAAAAAAAATCGAATGTATGTTGCTGCCCCAAAGTATGCAATGGGTATTGTAGAAAATTTTCATTCAAACTACACAAAATACAAATGGCAGCTACTGCAATCAGCTGGGCCGCGTGAAAGCGTGCGCGTGCGTGTGTGTGTGTTTTTTTTCATTTTTAGATTTTAACAAATAATAGTTATACTAAGGCATCAACAGAACTGGTTTTAACCCCTTTGGGACCGCCGTAAAGCAATGCTGCACAAGGGAAGCTCCGTCTAAACCGCGTTGGGTCTCTCTTTCTCAAGTCTGCGGAGCTCAATCATCGAGAACGCAGCAAATGTGCTGACTGCATCCCACACTTCTCTTCTCTCAATCATGGGAGCAACCAGGTTATCGGGTCCTATCGGTGCCCCTATGGTTGATGCCAGCCTCTCGTTCAACTGCAAATCGCCCGCAATGGAAGAGGATGTGCTCGGCATCTTCAATTTGTCCTCTTTCACACCAGGTGCATTCTGGGGAGGAGTCGTGACCAAAACGATGCAGGTAACTCCTAAGGCACCCGAGGCCGATCTGTATTTGGGTTAGCCTGTGCTTGACTTCCCCATGCTTCCTTCGTACTCAGTTTTTATACTCTGTACCAAAGGCACACAGAGTATATTAAGTTTGTGCAAAACTATGTAACAAGGAGAAGGAATCGTTTCCGACCCTATAAAGTATATATAAATAAAGTATATATTAATCAGCATCAAGAGACGATTCGATATAGCCATGTCCGTCTGTCCGTTTGTCTGTCTGTCCGTCCGTATGAACGAAGAGATCTCAGAGATGGTAAGAGATAGAGGTTTGACATGTATGGGGCATATATTTCTTATACTTGCAGGCAGATCAAGTTTATTTTCAATTTTTGCCACGCCCCCTCCCGCCGCAGCAATTTGGAAAAAACGTCATATCTCCTACAGTTTTGAAGATAGATCGTTCGTACCTTCTAGAGATAGCTTGTAAAATTATTATCGATTTGCTGAAGGAATGATAAAGATCGGATGAACGATACTCAAGTTATGAGCAAAAAACGGCTAGTAAACACCCCCCACCCCCCCACCCATTACCACAGCATTCTATTGAACGGCAATCTTAGTGAGAGAGAGAGGGAGAGAGAGACAGAGAGTGAAACTTAGAGATGAGCGCGTATAACTCGTGAGCAAATGCGAGCTGCGACGTTAAGGCTACAGAGTATGTTATAGTCGGGCTTGACCGACTTTCTTTCTTGTTTTATTTGTGGAATGAGGCGATGGCTCCATCGACCCTTCGACCACGTTTCCCACTTCAATTGCCATTGCCGAATGCTCTCAGTCCTAGCATCTTCTGCCACCTCGGCTGTAGCTCTATCAGCACAATCTTTCTGCTGCTCACGAGGACAGCCTCCGTCTTGTGAGCGGCCAGGTCAAGACCAACAGAGTTTAACCACTGGGTAATGATAGCAATTGCTTCGTTGCACCTGCTCTCCGCTGTAGCAATCTCATTTGTCACTGCCACTAGCGTCACATCATCTGCAATACCAACGATGTGTGTATCTGTGGGAAGTACCAGTCTCAAGATTCGATCGTACTTGCTGTTCTACAAAAGCGGACCCAAGACAGAGCACTGGGTTACCCCGCTGTGATAGCATGAGTTTCGGTGCCACTATCGGACTTATATTTGAGCTGTCTCCCTTCAAAGTAGCTCCTGATTGTCGCGAGAAGGTAAGACGGAAAACCAAATTCGCTCTGCGCACTTAATGTCTTACCCCAGTACGCTGTATTGAAGGCATTTTTCGCGTCCAGCGTGGCAATAAGACAATATTTCTTTCTTCCTCCCTTTCAGCGTGTGCCTTTGATAGTCTCAGATGCGATTCCAATAACCTTGGAAATGGCATCTGTAGTTGACCTCGCTTTCCGGAAGCCAAACTGTCTTGGTGAGAGACCACCTCCGAAGTTGATTGCTGCTTCAGCCTTTTGAAGCCTTTTGACCACTATTTTGTACGCTTTTCCCAAGGGTCCTGCTCGGCAGAGTCGCAGAGTTGTAGGAGGCTAGTACGCTCGCTTGCGCTCGCCAATGGCGATCTTTAGATCCTTTCTAGCTATCACAAATAGCTTTGATATTTCTTCGCTGAAAGACCTGCTTCGACCTGCTTGCTCTTTGGTATCGTCTTGTGGACCGAATGCACTCTTCCCGAGCTTTAGCAACCTCTTCATTCCACCAGAACATTGGGGCATGATGCTGCCTATACATTTTTCTTTGCGCCATTAATTCATCGCACACCGCTCTCATTTTCTGGACTAGCTGTTCTACCATGTCCTGTACCGTGCCGTGCACTTGCATCGTGTGGATTCCAGATACAAAGCCCTGGATATTCAACGTGTCTGTGCGGCACGCTTTGCCCCTCTCCTGGTTGACAGACTGCTGCCCATTGGTCTCACTGATAGCTTCATGATCACTCCCAGTGTAGTGTTGCACTTCCCATGTCGATGTGTTAGCTAGACTGCTGCTAACATAAGTGAGGTCAATAACAGAGCCTCTTCCACGGTGGCTGAACGTTTGTTGAGTTTCGATGTTGAGCAATGCTAAGTCGAGGGACGCAATGGCTTCTTGTAAAGCTTGTCCTCTAGCGTTAGTGCTGACGCTACCCCATTCAATAGCCCAGGCATTGAAGTCTCCTGCGATTATACATGGTGTGTGTAGCCTGACATCGTAGACAAGTTCATCAATTGCACTGCAGAAGTCGGTCAGACTGTATACCCAGGTACTTGCTAGCTTTTGGCAGCATTAAGCTCGCTCTCTTTTAGAAGTGTCGGAGAAGGGGCACCGTTTGCTTCCTGCTTGGTGGTTAGCATCCTTCGTACCTTTATCACTGCATAGGAAGCACTTTTCCGTATTGCGGCAGGCTACTGCTTTGTGGCCTGTTTCACCACATCTTATGCAGCAGTTACTTCTGTCCACTGGGCTTGTACATCTGATGGCTTTGTGGCCAATCTCAAGGAACTTGTAGCAGTGAGGCTTGCCCTCTTGTTCCCTGATGTGACATCTTGTCCAACCGATTTTAAAATGTCCCACTTTGAGGACCTGTTTGTCACAGTCAATTGGTAGTAGAATTGCAGAAACCTGCGTCCCCGTGTACGATCTTCTAAAGCTCTTGATTGCTGTGGTTCAGTGAACGACAGTGCGGCCAAATTGGAACTCGAAAGCCTGTGTGTGTGCGCGTGTGTGAGTGCGTTTGTGTGTGCGTTTCTGTATGTATGTGTGTTTCCATGTGTGTCTCAATTGAACAGGGTATTTTGTAGTCGGGAAACTCGACTACAGCGCTCTAATTTGTTTATTATAGGGTTGCGCGGCAACAATTTTAAACAAACTTGATCTGATCTGCGTGCAGTCAATTGGAGTCTACATTGCTCTAGCTCTTGTAGTCCCTGAGATCTAGGTGTTCATACAGACGGACAAATGGACTAACAGACGCACTTACAGACGAATATGCACAGAACATAACCAGTGACAAGGTCGGTCAAGCCCGACAATAATATACTCTGTAGCAGTTCAGGTCGTCGTACAGTGGTCTGGCTTCGCTAGCGGCATTTAATTTAAACTTTGACTTTTGAAAATTCTGTATTTTTTTTCCTTCTAATTTAAAATTGTTCAGAGAGCTTAAAAAAGCTTTTACATAAGCTTTTAGATGCAACACTAATCCGCTGAGAGTTTTTTAAGTGACCATATGTCTAGCCAAGTGGCTTGCAGAAAATTGCCGGCAATTCTTGATTGATACCGAAAACGATTCGCTGTAAAAAACGCCATTTCATAATATGTTAGAAGTAGAAGGTTGGAAGTATGGTGTTTTAGTAGCTTGGTTTAAATTGGACAAATTTGGACAAGCCAGTTTGGCTTTTTTTCATAAGTGTGAGTCCTTGTGGTGTAAAATTTTCCAATATTAAGTGCAACTTTCCGCAATTCCTCAAGATTTTTGACTTTTCAGTGGAGATGTCATTATTAATACGTGCCCTGTATTTAAGGTGCCAGAAAGAAAAGCGCCGTCGTAAAAAAAATGCTACGAATGTTTTCGGAACTTTTTTAAAAAACATCAAATTTACTGGGAATGATTTAGCAGATTTTGATCAAAAATTCAACATTTTTGTTAGCAGGCTTGCTGAGAGATGGAAAAATGGAAAAAATTTTTTGTTAGTTCCGAATGTGAATAATAACCATAGATTCTTTTTGTTTTGCTTTAAATAAAACACACAAAATATAGTGATTGTATGGGATCTATAAGATTAAATGAACCAATTTTTGTGAATCTTTTCAGAACATGTACTTATACCTAAAACTCTTAAGTTTCAACTTCTATCGCGATATCTCTTTATTTGTTCGTTTTATTAATTAAATTCCGCTAGCGCAGCCATTTGGACCACTGTTACACTGTTAGATATTGGAAAGAATGTTCTTCGTGATAAAATTTGATAATAAAATCACGTCCAGGAGAATATCTTTAACGTTGATATGATCCTTGTTACAAACAGAAAATTTCTTTGATTTTTATTGTGACAAATGTTTATAATCTTAAGCTAAGTTAACACATGCAATTAAATGGACATTTTTTTTGATGAACATTTGGCTAAAAAGCCATGATTGCAGATTTTGCAGGACTTAAAATATAAACTATGGCTCCATTCACTAATAGATTGATCAAATATGGCCGAGAAGTTCGCCAACTTGGCCAATTTTTCAATAAAATTTGTCAAATTATTTGTCTGTGTGAACTTAGTTTAGTCGATTAATAGAGTAAAATTTAAGAACGATTTTAATCGATGTTTTTCCTAAAATGTTAAAAAACAAGAAAGAAAGTCGGTCAAGCCCGACTATAACATACTCTGTACCCTTACACTCGCATTTGGTCAGGAGTCAAACGGCCAGTTAACACCCCGCGCACAACGCGATGCGCTCTTTAAGTTTCTCTCTCTCTCTCTCTCTTTCTCTCTCGCACTATGATTGCCTGTGTTGAACGGTTAGGGTATGTTGCTGTGGTTGTTGGTGGGGGGTGGGTGGTGTACACTGGCCGTTTTTTGCCCATAACTTGAGTATCGTTCATCCGATCTTTATCATTCCTTCAGCAAATCGGTAAATAATTTTGTTTACAAGGTATCTCTAGAAGGAACGATCTATCTCCAAAACTGTAGGAGATATGAAGTTTTTTCCAAATTGCGGGGGCGGGAGGGGGCGTGCCTAAAATTGAAAATAAACTTGATCTGCCTGCAAGTATAAGAAATATATGTCCCATACATGTCAAACCTCTATCTCTTACCATCTCTGAGATCTCTTCGTTCATACGGACGGACATGGCTATATCGACTCGGCTGTTGATGCTGATCAAGAATATATATACTTTATAGGGTCGGAAACGATTCCTTCTCCCTGTTACATACTTTTGCACAAACTTAATATACTCTATGTAACTTCGGTACAGAGTATAAAAATCTATTCCCTGAACATCGATTATTTGCCACCTCTAGAGAATAGGACTTACCAGAAACTAGATATTGATTAATAGCACAGTTAAACAAATATTGACACGGATTGATACGGAAAATTCGACGAAGGTTTTCAAACTTAATGCAAGTAAATTTTCAAAATTACTCTAGCACGTCAAGTTTTTAAGAAATCAATGGTCAAACTTGATAAAATGGCCTTAAAAGGCAACTTTTAAAATTATATTAATAAGCCATTTTAAACGGAATAATGCGCGACAAAATTTAGATACATAGAGGGAACTATACTTATTGGAGGGCTAACCACCAAATTCCTGGTTGATGGGCTAAGGGTCCGTTCCGTCGAGCCGAAGTTTATATATTCTTGAAGCCTGCCATATGCCAGCCAGTTTGTTATATGGCAGCTAAACAATATATTCATCCGATTTTCATCAAACTCGCCAAAATTGTGTTGAAACAGATAATATTCATAACTTGGAATAATAAAGACTCTTTCATTAAAAACAACAAAGTTTTTCTCACTAGAACTAATTTTTCGACCGATTGTTCCTTTGGCAACAATTTGCAATAGTCATCCGAGTTGGATCAAACTTAGCAGAACTATGTGGAAGCATGAAATATGAATAAATATCTATTTTGGAAGCAAAAGCATGGGAAACAAAACAGTTTTCCGGTTTTCATCTAGTTTGGTGGAATTCTGAAAAAGCATATTATCTTATAAATCGGAGGTTTGGGTTCCTATCGCAGCTATATGCTATAGTCATCAGATCCGGCCGGTTCCGCTTAGCGTAGCTTTAAAACTGACGGATGAGATGGCACAATAACAGACGGAAGGACGGGCGGACACACGGTCATGGCTTTACCAACTCAGCGTCATGCTGATCAAAAATATATATACTTTATGTGGTCGAAGATGCTTTCTTCTATGCGTTACAAACATCTGGACAATTTTAATTTTCCCTCTGCAACGATATAAATGCTTTTTTTATTAGATGTTCCCAGGCGAAATAGAGCCCACGCCTCCCGCACAGCAGGCACACACACTACCGCTTTATTAAAATCTGTTTTTAATTGTTTTAAAATTTAGAAATATGCCTAGAGAGTGCTTAAATGCACCGGACTCCTTCTGTTACGTTTGCGCAAGATTCTCACCAAAGTGTAAGAGAGACCATTAAACAAATCTGTTCAAATGGCATACGAAAGGGTCTTTTGCCTGTTACATACATTTGCACGACTTTAGTATACCTCTTTCACACTACGAGTAACGGGTAAAACGAGAGCGTGAGTTAGTCGGGTCTAACCGACTTTGATATACCCGTTACTCATGGAAAGAAAGTATGCAACATTTTTTCAACTCGGCTATTTATCATCCGATCTTCATACAAATTTCAGGGCTTATAGATACTACGAATATAAATGTAAGTTTTAAGTTTAAGTTATAGATCGATATCTTAAAAATTGTGGGAGTTATTCAACATTTCTATTTTGGGGCGGGGGTGGACGTGGCAATAATTTGAAATAAACTTGATCTGCGTGCAGACAATAGGAGTCTTCTTTTCAAATTTGGTTGCTCTAGCTCTTCTAGCCTCTGAGATCTAGGTGTTCAGACGGACGTACAGACGGTCAGACGTACATGGCTATATCGACTCGGCTGTTGATGCTGATCAACAATTTATATAATTTATATGGTTGTAAATGATTCCTTCTGCCTGATACATACATTTTCACGACTTTAGTATACCCTTTTTACTCTACAAGTAACGGGTATACATAAAGTGCGCGCCTGCAGGAGACATGATTCATGAAAAAAGGAACATTGTCAGAATGGGCTACTCAGGGCAGCTTATGTTGGATAATTTTCACAGTGGACGAACCATAACTTCACACAAGTATAACATTTTTACTTGCCTATATGTGCCTCATAATGTTTTGCTCTACAGAAAATGAAATTGTCTCACAAATAGGGTATTAAAAAGGTTGTTAGATTCAAGCAAAAGTTATAGCAATACAACATATATTCACATTTATTTTCTTTTATTAAATACTTTTAGTTTGTGAAAAACCAAAATCCAGATCCGAAATGATTAAGCCATCAAATTTTGACAACAATCTAAGAATGTGTAAAAACGCAGAAAAAATAAAAGAACAGCTGTGTTTGCATATGTTGTGTTTGAAAGCTTACAGCTGATCAATGATATCGACTTTATCGATTTTCATGTTATCGATTTGACAATTCAACATTTTGGTATCGGTGGGAAATCAAATTTTGGCGGATTTTAAAAGTTGAAAATTTGTATTTCGATCAGCCAAAGCCAGATCAGCCAAATAGCCACTGTGGATCGGTCGGAAAATGGGTCTTTGTTTTTAATGTAAGTGTTCGTAAAATCGGTCTTTATTAATATTATCTGTTTTCACAATGATCTGCGAAATTTGGTCAAAATTGCTAGCCGTTGAAGCGAGCTTTTTCAAGTGTATTAAAACTTTGGAGTCGGAGCACTCGACTATACCGCTCTTACTAGTTTTCCATCAAGTCTTAAAGATGATATCGGCTAAATAGCCGCTGCTGAAATTAATGACTCTATGGGATTTTCTAACATTTTCTGGTTCCATGCACTCGCATTCTTGGGCTTTCTGAATCTGGGAATTGTTGACAGAACACCATATATTAAAAAATACTACAAAAAGATGTCTCTAGCTGTCAAATTGGCAGATCATACCCGATACTAGTATTCATATTTCTTCTATCTTAACAAAACTGATAGTTGCCGTCATTTGCAAAACTTCCGATGGTACATTTTAGGTCACCCTGTATTAATCAATAAAGATCGTTCGCATCTAATATTCGGCTTATCATTCTTATTCCAATTCCAAGCCTGACCCAAGTCGAGTCATTCATAAAAAGTAAAAGCTACTCTTTTTTTCTAACCAAATGTTCATAAAAATGCTTAAATTTATTAACTGGCTTGCTATAAATAAACCGGCTCTTAAGTTAACCAATTTTTGTTTATTTTTTGTTTCGTTTTTAATTTGGCTTATTTGCCTTAGATGTCAACTTGCTTCCGTGGTGTCTAACAAACCAGCATGAAAAAAGCAAACATTAATTTCGAAGAGCTGCATAATTAAATAAAAATTAAACAATATTAAGAATCCGTTTTTGCCTCACGCGAATACGAAGACGAATGTCATTAGAACAAAATTTGGTTGTTGGCACAGCGGCACAGATTTTTGTGAAAACATAAAATAAATTGAATTTAAATACTAACCGAATTTTGGACAGGCAGGTGAAGAGGCGAACAAAGACAGCAGCAGCGGTGTGGGTGGACAAGCGGCTGTCACTTTTAGCAAATTTGTCGATTAGGCAAGAGGAAATAAATTTTCAAAAACAAAAACAACTGTGTGACACATCTGAGATTGAACGATGAGAAGAATTTACCACTGAAGCTTGTCTAAGAAGTTCCAAAAATGTCAATGAACCTCGCGGAAGTTAGATCAGAATTGATATATGCGGATAAATCTAAATCATAAATCGAAATTTGCATGTGAACTTGGGCCAAAGAGTGCAATGACTGCACACCCTTGAGCGAAGGCGGAGATTCTTCGGTTAATGCACTGCTCCATGACGCCAACAGATACACATGCGTGAGTATATGTGTATGTGTATCTAGATATAGATCGATGTTATATGAAGCAGTTAGGTTATTTATCCTCGATGTTTTACGACAGCTGACCCTGACAAACCACACCCAA
The DNA here is from genome assembly GCA_037044535.1 of Lordiphosa magnipectinata. Lineage (NCBI taxonomy): Eukaryota > Metazoa > Arthropoda > Insecta > Diptera > Drosophilidae > Lordiphosa > Lordiphosa magnipectinata. Next base: position 42,715 of record JBAMBO010000250.1, on the reverse strand, counting down.
TGTTGAGTGGTTTGTTTTTCGCCCAACAACACGAATGAAATTGAATTGCAGACCTAGTCAGGCCATGTTGTGATGTGTATGCAAAAATATATGACCAGCCTTATCAACTTCAACCCGAACGTGGCTTATCAACATCATCCACTTGATTTAATATATTTGCCCATAATCAAAAACAAAAAACAAAAATTCATAACAAAATGTTGTTTTCCCGCTAAAAGTAAACCAGCATCTAAAAATATTTAAGAGCTAGTGCGAATTTTAAAGATTTCCGCTGAGTACAAACTGTGCCATTCTCACGCAGCTTACTAAGTTGGCCTTATCTGAGTTAGGGATTTGCCTCCAGAAAGACCCCATAAATATGCCGCCTGCCTCTGCAGACTTATCGCTGACAGTTGTTAACCAGCTAGCGAGCTGTCTTCCCACTCCTCCCGCCTTGCCACGCCACGTAATGTCTCGCCTGACTGTCTACTGTTTGTTTAGCTGACGTCACGGCTGTAATAGAAACATACCTACGTTTGTTCGAATGTGCGTATGCTGGTACAATTACGAAGGCGCTTCCGAATCCCGCTGACAATATTTGAACTTGTGCAGACAGAGGCCAAGCGATGGATGTCGCCTGTCAGCTTCTTGCCTCTGGAGTTTACTGGAATATTCCGTGACACGTTTCAAAATATTGTCCCAGAGTAAGCAGAAAACAAAGTTGAAGAAGCTGGAGCTAAAGCTGTCTTCGCTGTAGTTGTTTAAAGAACTTTGCATGTTTTTTGTCAAAGCTTATCAGCTGTCGACTTGCCATGCTAGAAGTGAAGCAGCTGGAAAATCAAATAACAGGAAAATTCTAAGCATTTCAATTCTTATATTTATTGACACTTTTCAATTATTTTTGGTTGCGCAACTAAGTAGAACTAAGTGCACTTTTAGATGCTGACGAAAATGAATTTATTATTCAAGTGCTGGGCCAAAAATAAAATTTACCAGAATATAAGTAAGTTCGCACGCGATTTGCATAGAACGAAATGATTGTCGAGTGTTGGACCGTGCTTAAGCAGGAACCGGCACTAACAGTTGAATTCAATGGAAAAACTAAAAATGGTTTTTTCTTGAAATAAATGTCATGCGCAGCATTTCCTTCATATCATTTAATAGCTTAGTTCCACTAACAAATACACACACATATTTACAATAGACAAAACCTCAAACATATCGAAATTTTAAAATTGGAAATGTTCTAGGCCTCAAGGCTTACAAAATTCGTAATACATTGTACTTACCCACAGATCCAGCTTAGTGGACCTCCGAGGCTTTAATTTGCTAGATAAAGTTCGGAAATCCTCTTTTTCCAAATACTTTTAAATGAAAGTAAGTGATGCAAAATATTTTTGTTTAATTAAATATATTCATTTTGAGGTCTTTGAACAATTATTTGAAATAAACGGAAATTGTAAATATATCGATAATTATTACAGATAAGGTATTTTTAACTGATTGATAGTTCCACGGCTACGGTCACTTCGTAAAGACAAGAGCGTATTGTAAAAAGGAAAACGAAAAGAAGCGTGTCATGAAACCGGTGTGAATAAAAAAAAGAAAAAGCCGACAATCCTGAAAAAAACAGTTCTTTATAATTTTTAAAATTATTCGAAATAAATAGAAATGAGTGAAATATGAGCACTAGCAAGCTTTTTTATACTCTGTACCAAAGGTACACAGAGGATATTAACTTAATATTATTAAGATTGTGCAAAAGTATGAAACAGTCAAAAGAAATCGTCTCCGACCCTATAAAGTATATATATTTTTGATCAGCACTATCAGCCGAGTCGAGATAGCCATGTCTGTCTGTCCGTCTGTATGAACGCACAGATCTCAGAGATGGTAAAAGATAGAGGTTTGACATGTAAGGGACATAAACTTCTTATACTTGCAGACAGTTCAAGTTCATTTTCAATTTTTGCCACGCCCCCTCCCATCGCATCGTCTTATACTTTTCATTGGGGCTTGAGCGTCTCCCCATAAATTGTGCAGTTGGTGTGCAACTGCATTCGCACTTCCTTTTAGTGTCAAACTTCGGGTCCTCATGTTAAATAAAGGTACGGTAAATGTTTACTTTAGGTTAGGTTGCAATGGTTGAAATGGGAAGATCCCATTTCTTCACTTAGGCCATCAAAGGCTCGTTGTGGTACCAACTAACCCTTTCTACGCTGTGGTCGTAGAGGGAGGGTCTGTCTTGTTAAACCATTTAGAAAGTAGCACAAGTTTTAGCAAAGGGGAAACACCTATTTCAGAGATGTCTGATAAATCTTTTAGGAAAGGACGACCCAAAACTGCGAGTCGCCTTCAGCGGAGAGCTGGAAAGTGACGGAAGAGGTGCTGTACGTTCGCCTCTTCATCCACTGAATTGCAGCTTCTACAGAAGTCATTGTGTCTGATGCCAAGCCTCGCGGAGTGTCTTCCGATTAGACAAAGTCCAGTAAGCGTCCCTACAATTAGGGAAATGTTCTATCTTTGTTGACAGAGTAACGCCCTAGATATGTTAATATTGAGAGTAGGCCATATAAGCGTAGATACTGATATTTTACGGTGATATTTTAGTATTAGCGCTCGGTCACACTGTTGCGAATAATTATTTCTTGTGCTCTGGACATGCACCTAGAAAAAAGATTTTCTTTAAATTTTAGGAAAATGGATTTTATTACCTAAAATGAGATTTTCAGGCAATAGTTTCCCAAAATATAGGGCATTTTACCTAAAAAATCTTGTTTTAGGACTAAATTTTTTATGAATCTTTTGCCTTAAAATTATGCCATTTTCCTAAACTTAGTATTATTAATTCATATAATTCTAAGTTCGCTCAAAAGTTCAAGCTTTTGCACTTAAAAAGTTCAGCCCTAAGTTTAAGCATTACCACCAGAAAGATGAAAGCACTCACTTCTTGTCTATTTTTGCTTTCATTGCTTTCAGCCAGAGCTCGCAAAAAACTGTTAACACTATCAGCTTGTCTGTGTAAAACTGTCTGTTACAGACACAACGAAAAGAGGTTGCAAAAAGACACTTTTAATTCTGTTTTGCTCAATAGCTGTTTTCGCTCCACCAAAGATCGCTTTTTTCGTTTCTGTTTTGCTCATGTCTTTCACTGACCGTTTTGCCGAGAGCCGACTTCCAAAGTGTCTTCGAAGAATGTAAGCGAGTTTGTGACGGGGATGCCTGTGTGTGTGTGTTTGTCTCAGTCAACGATCTTTGTACAAATGTGTAGTATGGAGAAATTTATTATTATTAACCTATCAAATGAAATGCAGAAAATGTTAGTTTTTGGTAATTTCTTAACGCCTAAAGACCATATTTATTTAATTATGTACATTGTACATAAGCCCACCGCCTACCACACGAACAAAACAAATAACACTTTTTGCTGACACTTTTTGTGTTTTGCTCATTTGAAGACAGTTTTTGCGTGAGCGCTCGCTCACAAGTGTTCCTCTCCGTTGTTATTGACGGTCTGTCTCGTTTGTTTTTATCAACCGAAAATGATCAACAGAAAACACATGAGGAGAGAAAAAAAGTGTTTTGCTCAGTGAGAGACCGAGTCGTCTTTGTTTTTTTGTGGGCTGATCGAACTGAAAAATGTGTTGAGGGTTATTTGCGAGCTCTGCTTTTAGCAGTTCCCAACTGATCTAAGCAATGATTGTATGGAGAGCACGGTTGCCACACTTGGTGCTTTTGCACCAAAAATGGTGTTTTGTTTTCCTGTTGGTGCACTGGCACTTTTTTATTGGAATTGGCTCTGTTTCATGGAGCCCGAAAAGTACGTAGAAATTAACTAAATTCCAAAACTACTGCGATGTAAAGCCAGTAAATGGTAAAGAAAATCGTAGAATTGTACCGTCCCATATTATTAGAGTCAAATAAACAGTAAGCTCCTACACAAAACGCCCCTAAAAAGGTTCAAAATAGGCATTCTAAGCAACTTTAATCCCAAATTACCAAAAATCTAGATGGTATGGACCATTTTTGAAAACAGATTCGTCTTCAACACACGTAAATCATCTAGAATCACCACCAACCCTTCTATATACTAAAAAATGTTTCATATTGTAATCTCAATAACTTTGTTACTCAATCTTATAGATATAATTTTGAACTTAGTCACAATATATGTATAGCAAGTGTATAAAGAAATCCACCATTTATAAGTAAAGAAATTGGAGCTGGTTTGGCAAATTGTTGCAAACTTGAATTTGATTCGGTTTCAAAAATAATTTTTTGCAAGGAGCTGAGTACGAGTAAAATGAGTAAATGTAAAATACATAGAAACATAGAGAAGTAACTGATCTTAGAGTATGATTTATGTATGTAAACAATAAAAATATTGACTGTTTAGTTTTTATAATGTAAAGAAATCTGTGGAATGAAAGCAGAAGTGTGTTTTCCGTATTTTTCAGGAAGCAATTATTACCTTTAACGGCCGATTTCACATCTTTTTCAAAGCACTAACTGTCACATAAACTAACAAGTAACCGAGTATATTCTAAGTTTATCTGGCATATAGCAGCTATATAACAGATGAGAAATCGTCCCTTAACGAATATATGTGCTTGGTCGTAAAGTGGAAATTTTTTAAAGATTGGAAGAGTTATTTCTTAAAGTATACTCGTTTAAGTCATTTTGATAAGATAAAGTTGTTATTTTAGTATTTTGCCATGGAAATTAATTAATACATGAAATATTTTTTAGGACTAATTGTTCTTTTAAAAATACTCAAAAAATGAAATGGATGTCTAATTTAACGATTTTGTGAAAGAGATATTTTGTATTTTATTAAATGAAAATATAACATGAACAAGGGAACAAAATTTTGTTGGCTCTTTTTTAATGAAAATGGCTCTTTTCAAATTTATTTTTTGGTGTAATCTAATATTTTCAAGTGGCAACCGCGCTTGTAGGCCTCCTCGTCGATCTGCACCAGCTCCAAGTCACAGATGTGTCTCAAACGGGCAATAATTTGATCCTCGCCCAACGCGTTGTAACGCAGTGCCGCTACCGCCATCAACATATCTGTGTTCCTGTTGCGCAGCGTAGTTGTTAAATTATGTTTGGCAAAACAAACACTTTCAATTTTTTTATAAAGAAAATAGCTGACCACTTGGCTTATATATGGGCACACTAAAAGTTTATTTGGAAGCAAAATTAATTAATTAATAAATGGCAACTTAGCGTACTAAATTTACCACGCTTCTGAGAACAGGCCTTTTAGAGTGCAGGGGTGTTGAAAAGTAAATTGACTATTTCTACAATAACCGAAGAACATTACTTCTCAAAATAGAGCAAAAATTGTGCGAAGACCGAAAGCCAAAAATCTAGGGAGTCACAGCCCGGACATATTTAAGCTAAACTTAATCGGATTTCGCAACCAAAAATATCATAATCTAATTTGCTTAAGTTTCCGCATCATTTTTCCTTTTACCATACATATTGATAATTTAATTCTCCTAGTTCAAATTGAATTCTATTTGTTTGACATCAACAGAAGGCATCGGCAGAAGCAGCAGTTGTCAACCTTTTGCCTCGCCATCTGGCTGAAATTTTATTAAAGCTGCCAAAAATTGGCTCTGCCGTGACTAGGTGGCGAGAGATAGCGCACAGAGCTCTAAGAATTTTCTGTGCAATGCACATTTAGCCGATAGCTGCGTCTCCCCACCGCAGCGCACCTCTCTCTGCTACAAATAAATTTGTTTCCGCATGGTTATAAATGTTGCAATTCGTTTAGATATTTATTAACCAGACACAGAGGGGAAGGCAGAGGCAAAAAATAGGCTTATGCATATATAAAAAGTTTGCAATAACGTTGGTTTACCGACATTTACCCATAATATTGATTTGGCAGTTTTGCCGCAAGCTTGAAAGTTGCACCTCCTCACCACTTTTTCCGCCTCACCCTCTCTACACCTGGGGGCTTATGGCCTACAGTTGACTGCGCTTTTGCTGCACTGTTGGAGCTGGGCCAAGGAAAAATGGGGGAAACACTTTAACCATCTGCTGCAATGGCTCTCAAACTGTTGTTTGATTTGCTTGTTTGCACAAAAATGCGAGTAGAGACTGAGCCAGAACTTGAACACAGCTAAGCAAATATTAGCACAGCTCAGCGTTCAACAAAACAGCAGCCATAAAACAACATATTATCAACAAAAAGAGAGAAATTCGTGCACAAAAACATTTGTTTATGCTCGCATGTTGGTGCGCTTGGCAAAAAGATTGTGTCCGTTTTCCTTTAAAGGCGCCACGCTGTCCCTTGTAATCGGGACCAGGATGTTAGTTCAGTTTCAACTAAAAACACTAAATTGATTTACCAAAAACACACAGGGCAAACGTGCCTGGCCCAGCTGGCACATGCGGCGTATACGTAATTTTTGTAAACTGTTGTTAGGCCAGCAATTTGGTAGAGATTTGATGAGATCTGAAAAGGTTTCAGTGAAGGTTATTGGATTATTGAAACTACTTGAATACCCCACAGCGTAAATATTTAAGAGCAAATAGGGACGCAGCCGTTAAGTTTTTGTGTTTCCTCCATTTATTATCCACATTGTTTTATTTGCTTGAGCTCTTTTAATCAATAAACATTCCCCCAAACTACCGGGCACTATGTACATATGTAAATGCTTTGACAGACATTTTCCTTTACTTCAAACTGTTCATGTTCCTCTTCATTGTTCTGTTGGCTGACTTCATGCCGCCAAGCCATGTGCAGAAATCGTGCAAAATAAATTTGTGCGAAAATAATGACAAATGGCGCCAGTTAGACTTGTATTTACATGGCATGCCAAGTCTATGTGAACTTAGCTCAAAGTTGAAGCTGCTGGGGCCACATGTGGCAAACGCCAGACATAACAGCTCACTTGCTGCTTTAAAAAAAAATTACAAAGTCTTGCAGCTCAACCCAGCAAATGTGAGCTATGGAAGCCGATGTGGCGGGGGAGGACAACACTTAGGGTTAACCGCCGTCCGCAGAGCCCAGCGAAAAGCCCTTCTCCCCTATCTTTTGCTGTTGCTTGATGCTTCATGACATTTTTGGCCTGCCAGGCATCGTCAACGTCATCCAGCGCCAAATCTAGGCCAACACAAGGCGGTAAAATTTTGGAAAATTCACCAAAGATGAAGGGAGTCACCACAATTGTTATACCAAATTCCCGCCTAAAATGGACAAGCGGTTAGTACCTCGCCCATAGAGGTCGAATTTAGAAAATGGAATTAGTGGAAAACCACTCGATAGAATTTTTAAGATTTTAAATATATTAGATAAATGTGTCCTTAAGAGATGGAAGCATGCATCAAATAACCGTGATAGTGGGTACCAAATTTGACAGCACCCATTATCGAGTCCATATAGGCCATAAACTAGAGATAAAAGTAGGCCGAATTGCGTTTTCAGTTTTACCAACGAAGCCTTGGTTCGCGGTTTTAGGCATTTTTGTACTAGCAATTGACTTTGGTTTCGAACTTGTTTAATTATGAGAAAATGTACCTATGTACCTTCGGTACAGAGTATAAAAACTGCTAGGGAATTTTTTCGTGTGGCCGTTTCAAATTCATTTTCTACCAATCGCGAAAAACGCTTACGTTTGTCACTACGTTTTGTTCAAGCGCTGTTCAGTGCATTAAGTGCTGTTAACGCCACTTTTTTGTCGTGACGTGAACGAAATAGGTTTTTATTCTAATTTGTGCGGCGAAATTGAATGGCCAAATTGAAAATGAGCGCATCTAAAAAAGATTCCTACAGAAAGCGTCGCCTAATGGCACTTTCTATGGCGGGCAAGCTGAATTTAATAAACGCCGTGAAAGTGAGGAGCGAGGTGCGGGACTTGGCGGATAAGAAACACTCGGAAACCCGCCAGAGAACACCGGCGGACCGGAGTACGGTCTGCAACATCATGGGGCGTCTTCTGTCACCACAAACCGCAATCGGTGAGCTTAAAATCTATTTGGCCAGCATTCAAACACTTCACACTCCAGTCCCCTCAATCATTTCGGTCTATGTCTACGATCACAGCTACCAGACCAAAAGAAAAATCATTGAACAGGCGCCGGTGCTCAATGATCGCGACAGTGAAACGGCCACAAACCAAATGCCCGCTCCCAGTTCACTGGACACCGAACTGCTAGCCTCCTATCAAGCGGTAGTATAGCGGATAGTGCAGCCTCAATTGACCCCCTGAAGGTGACCGAGCAAAAGCGGATCGGGCAACGAGGATGTGCCCTACATCAATGCCAATTATATCAAGGTAAGAAATGGGCGAACCAAACTTCAACTTTATAAATCAATTCCATTTCTTAACGTTTCCCTGACAGGGCCCCGACTACGTGGCCAAGTGCTATGTGACCACCATGCTACAGCAGTACATCCAGAAGATCATCAACCTGTTGACCTGACCAACTTTACGGGGGCAAATCGCCAGAAATGCGCGAATTACTTTCCAATCAAGATGAACGAAATCTTTGCAGTGGCAGCCAAGTGCGAGGTGTTCGTTAAGTGCCGCTGCTCGGGACTACATCGGACTGCATTTAATGCCATTGATTGTGCCAGACACAATTTTAATGAAAATGTCGGAAGAGGCAACTACCAACGTTCACTGCGCTAATACTGTAGATTGTCAAAAGTCATAATGATAAGAACAATTAATTTATTATTAATTTCATTTAATAATAAAAATATATTAAAATAGCACATTAAATTTGCTATATTCATAATCCTGAAAGGTGTTGTTGTTTATAAGATCGCGGGCATATTTAACAGCGCCAGAACAGCGCAAGGTTTCTTTAAAACGTTTATCGACAGAGTAAATTGTGTTATCGTGTTATTAACATGGGCTTAGCAGACTTTTTCGCAAGAAATTTTTTGGCGACCCGTGGATACTGCCCTTTAAGATAAAAGTCTACGAAATTCAGAAAATTTCAGTCGTGCAATTGGTTAAAGTACCTCTAGAAGGAGGTAAACATTAATTCTTGAATATCTTTAAAAGGGCACGGTAGATTTTTATTAAAATCGATTTTTATGATACTTCAATGGGCCATTGCAGAACTCTTAGAGATGGTAGTCGACAGTCAAAAAACAGCGTACTGGAGTAACCAACTTTTTTATGGATCTCGAAGTTGTATCAAAAAATATTGTCTCTTTAAATTTCGGGAAAGACTAAGGAAGCTTCCTCACGTTCCTAATTATGGACAAGCAGTGCTGATGCTGTTGTGAAATGCACAATCCTCATATGGGCGCGGTACGGATTTATCACTAGACCCGAAATTCACTATGTGGTTGGCGGGAGATGTATATTTTCAGCATCCACTTGACAGGAAGGGATTAATATATAATTCTGGAATTTCCGAGCGCCTAGAAAATATGGTTGTGCTCCCTTAGGACGGGATAGGATAAAATTTAACATGTGTACTGTTAAACATTTAACATGGCACTGCAAAATTGCAATTTATTTTTAAAAGCTGTGAACTCGAAACTGTCTACAAGATAAAATGAGTGAAATATTAATATCCAACAACACAATTTCTTAAAATCTTGGACGCGGAAGTAGTCGCGGCGGGATCAGCTAGCTATTTTATAAGTGTTTAAGATTTTATACTTACCCCTGGTCGAATTCGAACTTTGGGGCCTTGCACTGATTGAATTTCGTCTCAGCCAATAGCACCAATAATTTCTTACACATCGCATAAATTTTACTGCTTGTAATTCTCAAGTTGGAGTTCGAACATTGATAAATATAAAAGGTGCAAATGAAATGTGCCCTGGAAATATACTATTTTAACGGTAACTTTAGCTGATAACCCAAAAACTGACAATAAACTTGATCTGCCTGCAAGTAAAAGAAATATATGTCACATACTTGTCATACCTTGGTCTCTTACCATACCTGAGATCTCTTCGTTCATACAGACGGACAGATGAACATGCCTATATCGACTCGGCTGTTGATGCTGATCAAGAATATATATACTTTATATGGTCGAAAATCATTCCTTCTCCCTGTTACATTATTTTGCACAAACTTAATAAACTGTGTGTACCCTTGGTACAGAGTACAAAAAACATAACCAAATATACATATCGCACATGTTTAACTAAAGAGACACAAATCAAAATTATTTATTATTGCATTATGAACAATGTTAACAAGTCAATGTTAACATTGTTCATTATGCAAATATCTAACAGATTGGTTGAGATTGGTTGATGTTTTACTGTACTGTACTGTAGATGTTTGCATGATGAACAGTGTTAACAAGTAAACCCGAAATTGATTTATTTTGTGCCTCTTTAGTTAAACATAAGCGTTTCGTACTGTTACGTACTGTTACGTGAGAGCTTCTATTTCATTGGTTCAATGTTACCGCAAGCCGCCGTTCAAAAACAACAACAAGACACATACACAAAAATTACGCGAAAGTTACTATTCTTATTATTAATACATCTTATGCTTAATACAGTACGAAATACAGTAAAAACTAGTAAGAAAGTCGATCAAACCCGACTATAATACACTCTTTACCCCCCAAAGTGTGTATATGTGTGATCAATTTATGTTAAAAGCCACACAAATTGGCAAAGAAGCCAATGTGTGTGAAGTGCTGCCCATCGCCGTTGCGGCCGGTGCTACCCAGCATAGTTGTTTGTTTTCCTTATAACTCGACTTTCGTTCATCCGATCTACACCATTGCTTCGGCAAATCGATAAATTCTACTGATTACTAAATATGCGTAGAGGGTACGAACCATCTATCTGCACAGCTGTAAGAGATATAACGTTTTTTCCAAGTTGCGGGGGTGGCAGTGGACGTAGCTTAAATTGAAAATAAACTTGATATGCCTGCAAGTTTAAGAGTATAAGATTATAAGAGGTACATGTTCAATAAATGTCAAACCTATCCCTTACTATCTCACAGATTTCTTCGTTATGTAATATACAATATGCAGAAACAAACTGATTTCACAAATCATATGCGATCAAACATATATTTAGATAACTGTTAGAGCCGGTTAAAAGTTGCTTGTTTGAATATCATAAGGGTCGTGAAAGCAGTCACTGTATTGTACTCTTTCAAGAATGCCCAAATTAACAATTTTCGTGTTTCTTGTTTCCATCATCTCTGTCAAATGCAAAGTGCGTTAAAGCAAAAATCAAATTGTTGACTATTTTTCATCTCTGCTTTTCCATAGTCGACAGTCAACCACAAGTCCCACATGCCATGCGGAGGTGGCTCTGGCGTGCGGAAATGAAAACCGACAACGATTATGCAGCAACGCTCTCCATTTTCTGTCCTCTGCCACGTGCCAGGGCCAATCGCGTTAAGGATATTGTTTCCAAAATGCTAGCGACGAGTTGATGACACCTGGTCCTGTTTGTTTCCATGGTAGCTCGATTGAAATTAAAATGGCAATCCTAACCAGCTATTGCAATCGATATGCTCTGTGTGCGGCGTCTGCGGGCTTGTCCACTTTTCACTTGAAATGAACTCTTTTGGGCAGCGAACAAACCTCACACATGCAGCATTTGCGAGTGTAAATGAAAAATCGAATCGGCGCAAGTGGCAGGCAAAGTCAAGGCTACCGTCAGGGCAACTTGGCAAGCTGTTTGCGTGCGGTTGCATTTGACTCGGAGGCCGCAGTTTTATTGCATTGTCATGTGGCTGCAATTGAATATACTACAGAGCAGCAGCAGGCAAACATGCAACATTTTGTGGTCAAGCGCACGACACGTGCCACTGCCTGGCACCATCCCGGCCGCAATGGCAATTTGTCTGTGCATGGGGCGTATGAGCAACCATTTTAAAGCCCATCAATTTTCGGACAGCGGCAAAACATCCTCGGTGATAGGTATTTCCGCTGGCTGAGAATCAAAAAACCTCAATTAATGTTTAACATCGAATAAGGCTGTCAAAGTGAAAAAGTTCCCAAATGTTTGTTTACTTTAAATAATTATGTAAAAAATATTGAATTGTTGTTGTGGAGTTTTTCCACTTTTTGTCTGCTTTATTTATGTCTAGGCATTTTTGTTTGGGGTATTTCCAATTGATACTGCGTTTTGTTTACGCTACTTTGGCAGCCTGTTTTTAGTGCTAACAAAAAAAACCAACAACAACAAAGGCATAATCGCCATAAACTAAAAAATAAAAGAAGAAAAAAATTGATTAAGCGCTGCATGGACAACGCTTGGGAATGACCCATGACCACTTGGGCAGCTGCACAGTGGCCCAACAATACGTAATAAATGAGAATAATTGGAAAATAGAGGAAAGCTAACTTCGGCTCGACCGAAATTTATATATACCCTTGCAGTAAAACAAATTTGGGAACGATAGCATTGAAAACAATAAAGTTTTTCCTACTAAGACTTCTTTCGAGCTTATCTTTTGTATGGCAGCTATACTATATAGTTGTCCGATTTTCATAAAACTTGGTGGAATTATGCGAAAGCATAGAAAACTTATATATACGAGGTTTGGGGACGTTTGCATTGAAGCCAAAAAAGTTTTTATCACTAAAACTACTTTTTCGACCGATGGTACCTATGGCAGCTATATGCTTTAGTCATCCGATCCGGCCGGTTCCGAAAAATGTGCAGCGAATTTTTACGAAAAGACTTCGTGCAATGGTTGGCTAAGATAGTTTTAAAACTGACGGAGGAGATAGCATAGAATCAGACGGGCAGACGGACATGGCTATATCAACTCAGCTCATCATGCTGATCAAGAATATAAATACTTCATGTGGTCGGAGATGCTTCCTGCCCTCGACAAGGCTATTCAAAATTTTAAAAACTAACAACGATGATTCTTTTATGTTTTAGTTTTGGTTTACGACAGTTGCTATGAGAAAGGCTGTCAGGTTTTGGTAGCTAGTTTTTGGGACGATATCATTGGGCAGTGTTACAACACTACAGTACGGACTAAATTCAAATTTTTTCCCAGAGTCGGCTCATATTTTTCGAGTGTTTGTATGTCGTATAAATATCAAGCGGAACGAATGGTTATTTGAAGTCGCAATATCAGGCAAATATTTCGGATGTTGTAAGACATTTCATTCTACGATTTCCGATTGGACTTTGATGACACTAGCATTAAGTTGCGGACCAGTGCCATGACGTTGCTCCTATTGCGTCTCTATCGGCCCTGTTCCGATTTTTGAGTCTGTTTTCGTAAGCGTTTTAATGTCGTAGCATGTTTCAATGTAATTTCCAGAAATTATTCACACACCACTTCCAAAAAGATAATCCTTAAATAAATTCTTCTGAGCTTTATAAAATTTTACTCTGTCATTTTCTCGTGATTATTTTCGAACAATGATTTTATATGACTTTTGACCTGTGTTGTCAAAAAGGGAATCCATCGTTATTTCAATTTTGGTATTGTTTTTGTTGAAATTGTTGTAATTTCAGTAACTATCGTTGCCCCGTCAAAAGATACTGAACTTCCATAGATCCAACAAGTACACTAAAAATTTCATAAAGATAGTTTCAGTCAGCAGCATAGCTACAACCGAAAGTGCGATGGATAGGTGGATGATTAAAGGCCCTTATCGTGAGATCTAATCAGTAACCATTTGATGACGATACACGAATGTTTCTTTTGAGGTTCATATTATATATATACCCGCCGGCAAAAAGATTTGAAGGTTTTAATTAACATAAAGGTCGTTAAAACATACATGCATATACCACAACTTTAACTCAGATGTGCTGAGCCTTTTGTGCACACTTGGTTCCACTGTCGCATGCCTTCTAGGTCAACGCGCCGCATGCAAGAGCCACGCTAAAACAAATAATACAATTTGTCTGAATTAATATGTGAATGAAAAATCATGCTCAGGGCAAAGTTTTAATTTCTGCTTATTTATTGTGCTCATTATTTACACGATATACATGTTTTTCATAATTTCGACTTAGTTTTTATTTGTGGATTTTCCTGGCAGCTGAAGCCGATTTCATCTGCATGACATGTCTCAGGTTGAATGTGGGTGGCCTCTTGGCCTTTTTGGGTTATTTCGAATTAGTTTTAGTTTGGGGCTTTTGAACGATAACCATCGTCTCATAAAAGCAACAAAGCGTTAGCTGTATTGTGGCATAGTATGTGGGGGCGAATCAATTTGGGAAATACTTGTAAATCTCTCAACGAGAGCCAATTGTTTGTTTGTTTGCACACAAGTTTAAACAATTGGCAAAAAAAAGACAGGCCAGCCAGCTACCAGCACAACGTACTAAACCAGACATGAAAGTGCTACAGCCTGCTCCCAAGTGTTGACCTCCTCTTCCGGTGACAATGTCCGCTGAGGGTCAGCTTGGAGACACCCAGACCTTTGACCTGTGCGAAAGAGTTCAGTTGCAATCAACTACGTGGGTGGACACGATTTATATTTGGTCAGCATTGAAAATAGCATTTCTTGGCAAGCAGAACATAAAATTTAGTTTAAACAAATTTTGCTCTGACTGTGTTTTAATGTCATCCGCTGGCTAAGAATATTTTGCGTGCTGGATGATTAAATAAACAAGTTCAGTGCACCTAGAGATGCAATTGGCCTACCGCCTCTTAAATGCTACGGCTTCCGTATGCTCAGCTAGCAGTGAGGTCATCAACTGGTTACACTTGAGACCTGGTCATCTGATGCTGGCGCTTTCATTTCTGCTTAGCTCTAGGGCTCGGCGGCATACGGTCTTGACCACATTGGACTCTGACGTTGCCCGCAAAGCCGTTTAATTGTTTATTGCGGTGTCAAGCTTTTATCGCTTAGCGTTAAACGCTGCTTCGTCTGTGTTGGCTTACATAATAAAAACTTCGAAAATATTCTCATTTGGCAAATCAAAAACCAAACTAGGTAAAGGGCAATTCGTCAATACAAATACGAACCTTAAGTAATTTGCCGCTTTGCTGCACAACATTTGACATTTTATTGTTATTCACTTGTATATTTAAATTGTTCAGATGTTTGTAAAGCATTGAAAAATGCATCTCCAACCATTTGAAGTATAAACATATATTCTTGATCAGAATGGCGACTTGATTTAGCCATGTCTGTCAGTCCGTCTGTCTGTTTCTATGCTATCTCCTACGTCAGTTTTAAAGTCATCGTTACCAAACTCTGCACGATATCTCCGACGAAGTCAGTTAAAAATAGAAGATATTTTTATTGATGATGTGGTGGATGAAGGGAATTCGACTCTTAACTCTCATTTGGACATCTCATTTGGACATGGTATGATAAAATCGCTGGCTTCTTTCAACAGAAGTAAATATGATCATGTTTAGAGTTTGGATCTGTATCAAACCAAGCACCGGAACGCACCAAGTTTTGTTTTGTAGGGAAGTCGGGCAGTCCAAAGCGTTGCCCGCTACTATTTCTACAGATCGAACTTCCCATCTTCGCTGTAACTGCATAGCTTTCAGTTGGAAAAAACCAACTACACACGATTAACTTTCCTTCTTGAACATTTTTAATTGGATCTCAGCTAGATGACTTTGGTAATACATGGGATGGCTTTTGGTAAGTCCAATTATTATCAGCTTCGATTTGCCACTTCCGTAGAACATTTTCGAATATTTAATTGTTATACAAGAGTCTCCACACATAGCTCAGAGTTGATTGACAAGGCTTTCTAGGCTCGACTTTTTGTCTGCTTGTTTGTTTATTTTTTGGTTAACAGAGTATTAAGACCACGCTGACCCCTTATATATGACAAAATGTAATTTTGATGTCGGAAATATTTCCTTCTGCATTTACTCTACAAAAACGGGTATAATAATAAACAGAAAATATTTCGTTGTGGGAGTTTGAGTGATGAATATTGCTGTAGGGATCAGAGCTGGCAGTTGTCTAGCGGCAAGGTGTGGTGTTGCAAGACACTGGATCAGGACTGAATCTGCATACAGCTGTGGAAAAGAAAAACAACACATGGTTGATGTTTCCAGAAACATCTTAAAAAACATTTCAATAGCTACGAAATCAATTTACACCAGGGACAGTTAACAGTTACGGAAAAAACACCAGAATTAATGTTTTTGAGCCTGCTATTTAAAATTGGTATAAATTTATATATGGACTAATCCTGCGTAGCGGACGTGACATTCGCACGCAAATTCGCTTGTTAGAATCGACACAGCTGGCGTTCACATTGGTATATATAAATGTAATATTTTGCAAAATGCAGTTCATTGGGAATACTTTTTAAATAAAAGGTTAACTGTTTCTCAAAAAAGTAATAATTAAAAAAAAAAAAAAAATTGTTTCAAGTTCCGTTGCTGACGATACAAAAAATGGAAGTCGACTTTGAGGCTTATGTGCATTTGTACAGGTTTTAGCGAATTTTGCATCATAAACAAAAAAGGCCAAATACAAAAAATTAAGTGGAATATATGACCATATCAATTCAACTTAGAAAAGAAGGATAAATAGTCCCGTTAAAAAAATATCTTAATTTTTGTCTCTTGCGGACGTTACACTTGTTCTATTAAGCCAAATTGTGTGAATAAAAAATATTCAAGTATTTAAAAATCTTTTTAGACTTGTAATTATTAATTTAATACTTTAAAAAAAATTATACATTATTTGATTACCCTTATATTATCTTATATATTATTAGCTTTCGGCTCACGCTACCTGAGCATTGTGTAAGGTCTTAGATAGTTATCGATTAATAACACTAGTTTACAAAAAAAAAAATTAAATGACCCATTTCTACTCAATCTATTTTTAAGTGTTGTTTGGATTGGTGATCTCAAAAATCTATTTCAAAAATTTTTTCATGGCAACGTTTTTTAAATAAGAATTTTTTTATTTTTTCGGTTGGTACACTTTTATTATATGCCACATCTCAATTCATAATCGTCAAATGGTGTCAAGCAAGATATGAATCGAAAGGTCAATAAATTTTCAATAATAACGTAGAACATTGTTTTCAAATCGGTTCAGAAGTTTGAAAACAAGACCAAAAATAATTCAAAAAAATCGATTTTTTGCTCGAAAATGCAAAAAATTTCATTTTCAACCGCCTGGGAAAACTACAAAAAAATCCAAGAAAATTATTTTTATTCTTTTGACTTAAAAACTTCGCACTTCTACAAAGATAATAAGGTATTGATGAAAAAATCTATGAATAAATATTGTAGCTGGATCAATTTAAGTGAAGGTTTTAGAAAATTTTTTTTTCTATTTTCTTCGTCTTTTGGTCAATATTAGAAGTGAGCGAATAGCTAGATCAGAAAAAAAATTTCAGAACAGAACAAAAGTCGAAGCAAATGAAAATGTATTTTTAAAAAATCGCAATTGCTCACAGCTCCTGTTTTTATTTATAGATTTTGTTCATCGATATCCTATTTTCTTTGAAAAAGTGCGGCTCTTAAGTAGAAAAAATAAAAATTGTTTTTTTTGGTCTTTCGACCAAAAAATCGATTTTTAAAAAATATTTTTTATTTTTCTATTCAAACTCCTTAACCGATTTAAAAATCGCGTTTTGTGCGATTAGTGACCATTTAATTACCTTTCTATTCATACCTTGTTCGATTTCATCTGACCATTATAAAATGAAATATGGCATAAAATGTAAGAGCACCTTCCGAAAAAATAAAAAAAAATTCATATTTAAAAAACGTTGGCATAAAAATATTTTTGAAATCGATTTTAAATATCACCAATCAAAACTACACTTAAAAAAAATTTCAGTAGAAATGGGTCTTTTTGGCTGTAAACTAGTGTAATCGATGACGATCTAAGCTCCTAACATGCTACCATTCCAATTCAAAAACCAGCCTTTATTTCTCAACTTTATTCACTTGTGCGTGCTGGTGCAGTTCGTCACAAGCCTTAAAACGGTAAATTATTGGGGGATCGCATGATATTTAAACTCACTTTTTGTTACTTTGAGATTAAGTTTGTCAGATACTCGGTAACCTAGAGCAATTTAAAGACCAGATTTATATTCAGAAGGCGAAAATCTTTAATAAAAACCTACTTCCACCTCATAATATTAAAATACAATTTTTGAGTCACTCCGTTGCGAACTCACTTTCTCATTAATATTAAAAAAAAAATGTAATCAAGGTTTTTTTTTCATCAGATTAAAGTCCGTAAAAAACTCTGTTTATAAAGCTAGTTTGGAAAACAAAATGATTAAAACTCATTCTGTCAAATTTAAAAACCCCTATTTTCCGTTGCGGACGTTACACACTGTGTACCTATTTTTAATTGAAACTATTAATATTAATTAAATATCTTACAAATATGATTTTTATCATAAATAAAAGAAAGTTAAACAAATTTTAAGTTTTGCTAAGCGCTAAATACTGAAACGACTGTTTTGCCCACTTTAACCTGTTTTGCCAATGAAAATAACCTTTTTATTCCCATGTAGAGGGTATATTTAAATTGTCCAGATGTTTATAACGCATTGAAAGAAGCATCTCCGACCACATAAAGTATATATATTCTTCATCAGCATGACGAGCCGAGTTTACATAGCCATGTCCGTCCGTCTGTTTCTATGCTATCTTCTTCGTGACTTTTAAAGCTATCTTAACCAAACTTTGGACAAAGACTTTTGGTCTTACGTTGTACATTCTTCGGAACCGGCCAGATCGGATGATTATAGCATATAGCTGTTATAGGAACGAACGGCCGAAAAAATAGTTTTAGTGAGAAAAACTTTTTTGTTTTTCACGCAAACGTTTCCAAACATCGTATTTGTAAGTTCTTATGCCTTTTCATAATTCCACCAAGCTTCATGAAAATCGGACTACTACTAGCTCCCATAGAAAAAATAGGTCCGAAAAAAGTCTTAAGGCCTAAACTCAGATGAGATAAAAATTTAGTTCGGCATGATACTTCACTTACTTGAACAGTTTGAAATCTGATTGCTTTTGAACGGCAGTTCTATTAAAATGAATTATAGCGCCGAACTAAATTTTTATCTCATCTGAGTATAGGCCTATAGTAAGAAAAACTTCTTTGTTTGCAATGCTATAGCTCCCAAATTTGATATTTAATAATATTATAGGTTTTCACATTATTCTGATAAGTTTGATACGAATCGGATGACTACAGCATATAGCTGCCATAGAAACGATCGATTAAAAAAGTAGTGCTAGTGAGAAAAACTTTTTTTTTTCAATGGAAGATTTTGTATACCTATGAAAATTATCTGTTTCAACACAATTTTCGCGAGTTTGATCCATATCGGCTGAATATGTAGTATAGCTGTCATATACCAAGCTGGCCAGCCAAATGGTCGAAATAGTGGTGCCATCCTTTGCTCAGTTTGGGCAATCGCTCGGCTAACATTGTACAAAGCAAAAATTAAATTTTTGAATGAAAATTATTTTCAACCTTTATTTATATAAATTATACGAGCTGCGAGGGTATATAGACTTCGGCAGAGCCAAAGTTAGCATTCCTCCATTTTTTATACCCGTTACTCGTGGAGTAAAATGGTATACTAAAGTCGTGCAAATGTATGTAACAGACAGAAGGAATCATTTCCGACCATATATAGTATATATATTCTTGATCAGCATCAACAGCCGAATCGATGTAGCCATGTCCGTTTGTCTGTCTGTCCGTCCGTATGAAGAAAGAGATCTCAGAGATGGTAAGAGATAGAAATTTGACATATATGGGACATAT
Organism: Lordiphosa magnipectinata; assembly: GCA_037044535.1. NCBI lineage: Eukaryota > Metazoa > Arthropoda > Insecta > Diptera > Drosophilidae > Lordiphosa > Lordiphosa magnipectinata. The sequence goes on along the minus strand of JBAMBO010000250.1, from coordinate 23,059 downwards.
GTATATTTCTTATACTTGCAGGCAGATCAAGTTTATTTTTAATTTCCCCCCTCCCGCCCCCACAATTTGGAAAAAAAAGTTATATCTCCTACAGTTTTGATGAAAGATTGTTCGTACTTTCTAGAGATATCTAGTAATCAAAATTATTTATCGATTTACTGTTGGAATGATAAAGATCGGATGAACGATACACAAGCTATGTGCCAAAAAAATTAACGTTCGGTTAAGATTTATGTGACTGTCAGGGAGTAGTATGATCTTTCTTTTTTGAAAGAGAGAAGAAGAAAAGAAAGCTCCGAATTTTCGGAGCTTACTTTTTTTTTCCACTATGCAAAGTAGCAGACGAGAGTATAAAATGCGTCCTCAAGGCTCTCAGTTTTGTGAGCAGATAATATTTTAGAGCAAAGGACAAAGGAGTCATCCGCAAGAAAGGAAATTTAATTCGCTTTTGAATTTTTATTTTGAAGTCAAACTAATTTCGTTCTCATTTGGGGTTTAATAGGCGATAGGATTGCGGATAAGCTACTGAACGAAAAGAGCAAGTAAAGTTAAAGAGCTTAGTGCTCATGGATCATAAGTTTCGGACTAAATGTTCATTTTTGGATGACGAAACTCGCTCTTGGACCTAGCATTCTCATTTTTAGCGGACTTCTGTCATCAAATATTCTTAATCCAAGTATGAAATTCTTAATTATTTCAAAAGGTTGTTAGCTAATCTTACCAATATGGACTGCAATTGATCTATTTTGAAGAAAACTTTGAATTAATTCTTGTACTTCTAGTGCAATGTCCCCTCGCAAGTCGATTTCATAATCCTTCATTATCTTCAAAAAATATCGTTTGAATTAAGTTTTTAGAATTCAAGCTTTCACCTAAAGCGGAGTACCATGATGCAGTAACAAGGTTGGGCAAGGTTGGAGAGCGCTCTATTCTCAACTAGTCTTTCTCTTCAGAATGCGGTTACTGTTGTTCCGAAAGATTGTGCTAGAGCTCGTTTTTTTTTTAAATCTTTCATTACACATACTTTAACTAAATAGTGTAACGCATAGTGCTTCAGGCTAAGGGGATGCATTGCTCTTCTTCATAGCCACAAAATCGAACCTAATATTACCCCCTAGGTGCTCGTGGACTATCGAATGCGACGCCAAAGTGTCCGTTCGTTTGCTCATCTCCGTCTCGCTCGGTTGCTCATGAGCTTCAGCCATTTGTGATTTTTAAAATTTCGTACAAATTTCTTTTCAATTAGATTGTTCCTTATTTAATTTGTATTTTATTTTTCACCCAGTCTACATATTGTTGTGTGTTTTGTTTCGTTTCTTTTTTCTGGTTTACCGCTTCGCTGGCCGCTTGCTCACCTCCTGCATTGTGTTTCACACAACTAAATTGGATTTAATTTGATTTCGTTGTGCCGGGCAGGCCAATTTTTTGGTTTGTCTCTGCACTTTGTTTGCTTGTTTTTTTTTTTTTTTGTTATGAGGCGGGGGTTTTTATAGCCCCTGTTCGGGCGTATCAGTCAGTGGTGAATTAAGCCAAACCCAGTCGATGCTTACATATTTGTACCAGTGTATTAGCCAGAGCCATGGCGTCATTAAAAATTAATTGTTTAATTTTCCATTGCTAAAAGTTGACTAATGGCTCTTATGAAAAATTTCCACTCAGTTCTCAAACTTCAAAGCCACTTTCGACCGCCCCGCAATGGCCGCCGCCATTGAGTCTGCCGCAAAGCTTGCTCAATGCCCCAACACGACTCGTAAACCTCCAATCGAACTACCTGATTATCAGCTTCTTTTTGTGTTTATTTTTAGCAGCCGCCACAACCAAGTCCAATGAATCTAATTATATTGAAAATATAAATATTTATGGAACACATGTTCCAAAAACTAGGGCTGGGCATTGTTTGAAAGCGATTCTGGGAAATATCTTGCATGTAGACACGTGGAAGATTCCGGACAACTGCTTCGATTGTTTAATGATCCATTCGGTGGTCATTTCCCCGTTTCAAGTTAAGGGAAACATTTGTCTTGCCGCTGCTCATTTACTTGCTGAACGGCTCATTCCGAGGAAATTTTAACTTCAATGTAAAATAATTATACAAACATGTAGTTTGATATTCTAAGTATTAGGCATTCCAACAATTTATAAGCTGCAGAAAATGTGAAAAAGTCATGATTATTCAGATTGCGGTCAGCCCTGTATGCTGTATGCTAATGAAATTGAACCAACTGGTTATGCATACACATAGACGGAGCCGCATCATGACAGATCAGGCGTGTTATAAGTCTCGCAAACATGTTTCAGCAAATTTTGTTAGTTTCTTAGGCAAAAATCAAAGCCCATCACTCTGAGGTTTTTTCTCCACGTCCATTGTTAAATTATTATCTTCAATTTATGCGAAATCGCGTCTGTCATTAACAAGAAAACAAAGGCCAGAAGAGCTGGAAATCCAAATGAAAATATCAAATGATATTGAAATTTAGCAACCATCGGCGCACACGCAAATGTGGAAAATCATTTATTAGTCGAGCCATTCAATGTGTTATTTATATGTACATATCTCAGGGCACATGTGAATAAAATAATTTTGGCATTTATTGCGCCCTAGCTAAGGGCTCTGCATGCGCCAGGTTTTTCGAGCTGCGGCTCATTTGGCATGCCAATCAGCTGTCGCGTTTATTGGCTGGCCAGACCTGTGCCCCCGCCAAACTCAGTTCCCAGGTCTGGGAAAGGGAAGTGGAACAGAGCATTACATGCAAAGCGGAAGTTGTTGGGGCTGGGAGGCCTGAGCTGGGCGCGTGTGTGAGTTGGGCTCTCGCTTTTGGCATTCTGCGCGCAGCATTCGCGTGCCTTTCGGAGATGGGGCTCTATTGTCTGATTTTTTTGTTGGTTTTGTTGCTGCTGCAAATGCATGGCTCATGCCGCTGAAACCTTCTTTGCATTTGTAATTCGAGTGCCAGCAGAGAAAGAAAGTGATAAAGGGGGAAGGGAGTGGAGGAAAAGAATTGTGGGAGACAAATAAGTGCGGAAGTAATTCGTAAGTGGGCATCGTGGCGTATCACAAATGGTCTGAGAATACGATTATATTTGAAAAGGAAAAGAAGCAAGTCGAACAACAAAGCTTTGTAAGAATGTCTAAAAATAGACAGGTCTTGGTAGAAATGAAATGCAGCAATGCTGTTAAGTTCTATCAGTACTGAACATAATAAATCAACTACGATGTGGTGCATTGACATGGGCGCTTTCAAAATTATGTTACAGCGTGAAACTTTAGGGAACGCTAATATCTCGCGCAATGGAGGTAGCTGTTGCGCTACCTTTTTCGGATGCATGGACAGACTGACAGGCCTATATCGAATCATTTGTTGATGCTAATCAAGAATTAATATACTTTATATGGTGGCAGTGGCGTAGCGTGATGCTTTACCGCCCGGGGCGGAAGTCTAATTTGCCGCCCCAACTTATTTACCTACACAGAAAAAAAAATCCGAGATATCCGGGCTAAAATCAATCCCAAACGATGTCAGAAGTCGGTCAGGCCCGGACTTTCCCAAACTAAGTACGAGAAGGATTGATTTGAGTACGGATTTTTCAATCCCGGAATTCTTATCTTGATCCGCACTTAAGCTCACACGGGATTGATTTCATCTTAATATTCGAGCTCGACTTGATCCCTCAGTCGGATCCAATCAAGAAGGTCCGATATTGACTTAAGCTCGATATTCGTATTTGATTTGAACTCGAAGTCGGCTTGGTGCAACAATACCCGAGATTGAATTGAGCTCGATACTCGAACTACATTCAATTCGAAAACGGATTGTATCAAAAATGACTGAGATTGACTTTAGCTCGATGTTGAAACTCATTTTGACCCCAAAATAAGCATCCCACTAGAACTCTATACTACTTTTTTAACGACCTTTTTGATTATCAAACCAGCAAGCTCTAGGTCATAAGTTTGCATACAAGTGTAGAAACAGGACACAAACAACACTGTAAGCCTAGGCCTTTGACTAGTCCGTATGGGACTATTGAAGACTCTTCAATGGACTTAACCCATCAAATGCAATTCAGCAACTACATACCTTCTCACGCTGGAGATGCTATAACTGGTAGGGAATTACAAGGCAACGGTGAGTGCAAAAATCCACTAATAACTGCAAATATGTCTATTTTTATACTCTGTACCGAAGGTACATAGAGTATATTAAGTTTGTGCAAAAGTATGTAACAGCCAGAAGGAATCATCTCCGACGCTATAAAGTATATATATTCTTGATCAGTATCAACAGCCGAGTTGATATAGCCATGTCCGTCTGTCCGTCCGTCCGTATGAACGAAGAGATCTCAGAGATGGTTATAGATAGAGGTTTGACATGTATGAAACATATATTTCTTATACTTGCAGGCAGAGCAAGTTTATTTTAAATTTTAGCCACGCCCCCTCCCGCCACCGCAATTTGGAAAAAACGTCATATCTCCCACAATTTTGATGATAGATTATTCGTACCTTCAAGAGATATCTAGTTCTCAAAAATTATTTATCGATTTGCTGAAGCTGAAGGAATGATAAAGATCGGATGAACGATACACAAGTTATGGCAAAAATTGAATATAAACTGCGTACATTCTTAATTATGGTTTCGACGCTACGTCTTGCTTGAGGTTAACAGTCGAGTGTGTTCAGTATTTCGAGGTCCCGAGTTCAGGAGAAAGTGAAGTGAAAAACTGGGTATGAGGTAAAGCTTACAGAGGTGGTCCCTTTTTTTTATAATTTGTACTGTGTGATAAAAAAAACTTCAATGTGAAAAATGCTCGTTCTACTGATACAATTGTGGTTGGAACTGCTAAAACTATTCCTAGCTATTTGCTTAAATTGATTTTCCTGATAAAAATTTCAAAGTTTCATAATATCTTTTTATACCCGTTACTCGTAGAGTAAAAGGGTATACTAAAGTCGTGCAAATGTATGTAACAGGCAGAAGGAATCATTTCCGACCATATAAAGTATATGTTTGCGCCCAAAGTATATTATAATTAATTGAAGTAACTGAACTTATTTGAAGTCCTAAGGAACTAGTTCTAAGGCAATTGAATTAACATGAATATTGTACTATCGATTAATGTGCTATCGATCATCGATAGTTTTATGTAAGAAAAGCCATGAGGTTGGCGTGTAAAATAAATCTCTTCTTCTATTCAACGACAAGCAGACGGACGTAAATTTTTATAGGAGCTCAACAGGAGCTCAAGCTTGCCTACAGGAGTAGCGGAAACATTTGGCGCCCGACCAGGGACCTTTTGGAGAAGGTTCTTCACCCGGCTGGAGCTCGCTATTTGGTAGCTCACCCCTTCGAAGCTCAGAATTGGAGGAAAATTGTTGGAGCAGAAGATCAACCTGGAGGCTGCGTCTACTGGAGACGGCAGCAGCTCTGGATTCGGCCTGTGAGTCATTGACTGCAGTTGGTTACTGGTACGTCTTACATGACATGTTTATTGCAAGCTCGATGTGTGTGATCTAAGTGCTCAAAGAAGTCTCATTTGGAGATAAGTTGTGGCAGGTCAATTAAAACGGTACATTGGCTGAAGGCTGTATGTGTATGCAATAATAGGTGACATAGGTTAGTTCACACATACATATTCATAAATAAACACGTGTTAATTGCAACCGTGGTTTACATACATACATATGTACATACAGACTTTGAATTGACTTGGACAATATTTGTGGTTAGGTTGAACCTTAACGCATTCTTGGCGCATTTTGTGAAAAAATTATTGTGAGCTAATTGTTGCAGCATATACGAGAGCTGCGTGGACGCGTAGTGTTTGTTGGTAGAAAGCGTAACATTAATTAATTGTTACGTGCTGCTGGAGTTAACGTAAGCGCGCCTACACTGGGAAAATTTATTGTTGTTCTTTTCATTCTTTTAAAGTAGTGAATTAGCGTGGCAGTAAGGAAGCCTCGATTGGTGGAAATTTAATTAAACTGAGAATCGAAAAAATTAAAATGGGACCAAGAAAGGGATCTAAAGACTCAGAGTTTAACTCTTCGCGAGAAAGCTTAATTACTTCTTTAACCCGTAACAAAGGCTATCTGATTTAAAACTGCGCTTCAATGACTGCGGCAGAGCTAGAGGCAAGATTAAGTTCAATTGAAGCGAATTTTGCGCAGTTTTGTAACGTTCAGAACCAGATTGAACAGCACAGCAATGAGATCAAGGTTGAGGTCGAGGCTCGTCAATCTATGGAAGATTTGTACTGTGAGGTAAAGGCTAAAATCTTAAGATGCTGCAGTCAAAAGGGAAGGCGAGCTTCAACTACAGCAAATTCAATTGCGAACTCAACTTTGTTGAATAGCTCTAGTAGTTCTCGTACACCAAGGTTGCCTGTATTAAAGTTACCAGAATTCTCAGGTAAATATACGGAATGGACGAGTTGGTATAACACATTTGAAACTTTAATAGAATCTGATAGTGACATTGATGAGTTGTCGAAATTCATACACTTAAAATCGTGTCTAGGTCCAATTCCGCGAAGTACAATTGAAGGTCTCGAATTATCTGCGGAGAATTACAAAAAGGCTTTAAAATTGCTAAAAGATCGATTTGAAAACAATTCTATTATTTTCCAGGCACATGTGTGCGAGCTGTTTAGCATTCGAAAGCTTAAACAAGCTGATGGAGAGTCATTAACAGCCCTAGTAGATGTTGTTAATTCACAGCTTATGGCCCTACAGTCGTTGGGTGAGGTAAAGGAAGTTCTAGGAGCGATTGTGTTCCATCTTATTCGCAGCAAACTAGACGAGGAGACGGAGAAATGGGACAGCGAGTATGATTGTTTGAAGTTGCCCTCATGGGAACTTTTGTCTCAGTTTTTGATTCATAGAGGAATCAACCTAGCCAACCGAGATGTCAGAAAGACAACTGGTTCACGTGGGAACCCTAACCTAACCTAAGCGGTCAATTTTGACGGCAGCAGTGGGAAGCCATGGTAGCAATGGATGCTACAGTTGTTCAGGAAAGCATTATTTGAAGGGTTGCCCGAAATTTAATGAACTTTCACCATTACAAAGGTATGAGCAAGTAAAGAAGTTGAGTTTATGTCTGATATGCTTTAGCAAGCGTCATCAAACAAAGGAATGCAGTGTACCACGTTGTCGTATTTGCAACAAACCTCATCATGAGCTGTTGCATAGGGAAACCGTTGATTTGCCAAGCATGGCTAGTCAGACAATCTCAGTCCCCACTAGCAATTCTCTGCAGAGTTCCTTGTTGACAAGTACGTCTACAAGTTTTCTGGCCATTGCGGTAGTTCTTGTAAAGAGCTCAAATGGCAGGTACTATCCATGTATATGTATTCTTGATTCGGGCAGCCAGCTGCACTTCGTCACATCCCAGTTGGTGACTCAATTGGAGTTGCAGGTTAAGCCTGGCCGTTATTCTCTAAATGGAATAGGTAATGCAAGGTCAGAAATGATTGGTGAAGTGGAAGCTACCTTCAAATCAAGGGTGACTAAGTTCACGGCTACGGATAAATTTGGGGTGTTGCCAGAGATTACGCAGTATAGCCCCGCAACTTCAGCATCTGCAATAGGATTAAATGTGCCGAGTAGAATACAGCTTGCAGACCCCGCATTCGATTCTGCCGAAAGGATCGATATGTTGCTTGGTGTTACTCTCTTCTTTAAACTCATAGTTGCTGGCCAAATCAAATTAGGGTCAAATAGGCCACTATTGCAGAAATCCTTGTTAGGTTGGATTTTAGTTGGGGAATGTACAATGACTAATGGCATTTCCTTAATCGTCAACAATATTCCGGATCCTTCGACCGATGATCAGGGCTTGCACAGGTTAGTGCAAAAGTTTTGGCAGTGCGAAGAGGTATTGCAGCGTGATTGTAATTTTACGGAAGAAGAAAAACAATGCGAGGAGAAATTTGTCTCAACCGTGACGCAGACGCCGTCTAACCGGTTCATTGTTAACCTTCCATTAAGAGAACCTAAAATGGACTTAGGGGAGTCTTATAATATAGCGCTCAAGAGATTTTATAATCTGGAGCGAAAGCTTAATCGTAATTCGGCTCTAAAGGAGCAATACGCTGAATTCATTGAAGAATACAGAAGACTAGGGCATTTAGAGGAAGTAAATCCTGCCCAGATAGATGAGGTGAAATATTTTTACCTCACCATCCGGTAATACGACCGGATAGCTTGACTACTCAGCTACGTGTCGTATTTGACGCTTCGTGCAAGAGTAGCAATGGAGTATCGCTAAATGAAGCCATGCTAGTCGGACCAATATTACAGCCTGAGCTGTTTGAAATTCTAGTTCGATTTCGCTTTTATAAATACGCCTTAACGGCCGATATATCAAAAATGTTCAGACAGATTTTGGTTAGTGAAGCCGACTGTAATTACCAGTGCATACTATGGAGGCAGAATAGTACTGAAGTCGTAAAGGTACTGCGCTTAAAAACTGTGACTTACGGTACCAGCTCTGCTCCATTTCTGGCAGTTCGTTGTTTACTGTATCTGGCCGAGAAGTATGCGCAAGAATATCCGCTAGCATCGGAAGCGATAAGGAGAAATTTTTACATGGACGATATGCTTTGTGGAGCTGACTCCGTGGAGCAAGTGGAAAGGTTAAAACTCGAAGTGACAGAATTGTTACAATTGGGAAGGTTTGACCTCCACAAATGGCGATCGAATTGCAAGCTTGCCTTAGGGGAGTGCAATGAGGATGAGCCGTTTGCAGTAAAGACTGTAGAATTTGTAAAGACCCTAGGAATTGGTTGGTCTGCCAGCGAGGATCTATTTAGGTTCTCATACTCCGAGAATCAGTCGGATCGCATCACAAAACGGGTAGTTTTGTCTGAGTTAGCTCAGTTGTTTGATCCTCTTGGGTTTCTAAGCCCAATTGTGATCCTTGGAAAAATATTCCTGCAAGAGTTATGGCTTCTTGAGCAGGATTGGGATGCTGAGCTACCTTCGAGCTTTGAAATGCAGTGGAAGAAATATAGAGAAGAGTTGAAACTTGTTCAAGAGTGCTCACTTCCACGGTCGGTAGTTCCGCGGAGCAATGAAATAGAGAGCCTTGAGCTTTGTGGGTTTTCGGATGCATCCTGCCGCGCATATGGGTGCGTGATATATGCTCGGGTGATGGACAATACTGGAGCAATCCTTGTGCAACTTGTGACAGCGAAGTCTAAGGTAGCGCCAGTCAAGGTTGTTTCATTGCCGCGCCTAGAGCTGAAAGGGGCCTTTCTGTTGGCTCAACTTATGGCTAGGGTAGTCGCATGTATTCACCAAGCGGTTTCGCGAGTTCGATATTTCACAGATTCTACGATTGTGCTAAATTGGTTATCGTCTCATGCTAGCCGCTGGACAACTTTCGTCGCAAATCGAGTCGCTCAGATACAAGAATTAAGCAATAGGCGAGATTGGTTTAAGGTTGAGTCAAAGCTTAATCCAGCGGACATTGTTTCCCGTGGATTACATACCACAGACCTGAAAAATTCATCGTTATGGTGGGAAGGCCCAAAGTTTTTGCAGGAGCCTAGTGAGCTTTGGCCAACAGAGCACTGGCACAGCTCAGAAACTATACCAGAACAGCGAAACGGCAAGTTTAGTTTGATTGCAACCGAGAACATACCGACGGTGGATATATTAACAGATTGTAAATATCTAAATGATTTTCAAAAATTGCAACGAGTCTTCGGATACATATTTCGCTGGCGTCGTTCTGTGCGAAAGTTGAAAATCTCTTCTGAAGCAGAAACTGCGCTGACTGCAGCCGAGTTGAAGGGTGGTTTGAATTACATCGTTTTTAACATACAAAACGTAAGATTTTACGAGGAAATCTATAGACTGAAGGGAGAAGAAGTCATTAAGTCTGCGAAGGTGCAAGGGCTAAATCCGTTTATAGATGACACACAAGGGGTACCAATCGTTCGTGTAGGAGGTAGACTTGCCAAGGCCGATGTACCGTTTGAAATAAGGCATCCAATGTTAATGCCAAATGATCATGTAGTAGTAAATTCGATATTTGCATACACACATCGAGCCAATATGCATGCCGGAGCACTGCTGTTGAGTGCTATTGTAAGGCAAAGGTTCTGGGTAATCAACTGCAGAAAATTGGCTCGCAGAACGGTGCGGAGTTGTATTGCTTGCTTCAGACATAGGCCAAGGATGTCAAGTCAAATCATGGGGCCGTTGCCTGCGAGTCGAGTACGAACTGGTGTCCATCCATTTGAGAAAGTGGGCCTTGATTTTGCCGGTCCCCTTTGGATGCACTTCAACATCAGAGGTCGGCGGCCAGTGAAGGTGTATCTATGCGTTATGGTGTGCTTTACGACCAAGGCTTGCCACTTGGAGCTAGTGTCAGATTTAAGCACAAACGCCTTCATCGCCGCACTAAAGCGCTTCTTTGCCAGACGTGGACTCAGCGCTGAGATTTTCTGCGACAACGCCACTAATTTTGTGGGCGCCGCTCGAGAGTTGCAGAAGACAGCGGACGTCGTCTGGAATGAGAGCAGCCGGAACCAAATTTTGGATCAATGTAGCCTTCAGGGAGTGAATTTCATACCCCCGCGGTCGCCACACTTTGTGGGACTCTGGGAGAGCGCGGTCAAAGTGGCTAAAAGGATGTTAATCAGCTGCGTGAATGGATCGGCGCTAAACTATGAAGAACTGTCCACTGCTATTGCTCAAGCTGAGGCAGTGATGAATTCCAGACCGCTGCTTCCATTGTCGTCGGATCCAAACGATTTCGAGGCTTTGACACCTGGTCATTTCCTGGTTGGCCGACCACTCAATGCCTTGCCTGAACCGTTTGATGATGGCGTGTTGAAGCTGTCTATGACAAACCGTTGGAAACGCATTCTAGCAGTTCATCACGCATTTTGGCAGCGGTGGTCAACTGAGTATCTGACCCTTCTACAGGAGAGGGCCAAATGGAAGGTCTCCTCTAATAATATTCAACTAGGAACGTTGGTTCTCATTGCCGAGGACAACACCTATCCTGGACAATGGGTACTTGGAAGGGTGCACGAAGTGCATCCAGGTGCTGATGGCGTCGTTCGAGTAGTTACACTCAAGACGAAAACTGGATTCTTTAAGAGGAACGTCCACAAGCTCAGCCCACTTCCCTTGGACTAACGATATGGTTATCTTGGAAGGAGCTTCCAAGGCGGGGAGTATGTTTGCGCCCAAAGTATATTATAATTAATTGAAGTAACTGAACTTATTTGAAGTCCTAAGGAACTAGTTCTAAGGCAATTGAATTAACATGAATATTGTACTATCGATTAATGTGCTATCGATCATCGATAGTTTTATGTAAGAAAAGCCATGAGGTTGGCGTGTAAAATAAATCTCTTCTTCTATTCAACGACAAGCAGACGGACGTAAATTTTTATAGGAGCTCAAGAGGAGCTCAAGCTTGCCTACAGGAGTAGCGGAAACAGTATATATATTCTTGATCAGCATCAACAGCCGAGTCGATATAGCCATGTCCGTCTGTCCGTCTGCCCGTCCGTCCGTCTGTCTGTATGAACACCTAGATCTTAGAGACTAGAAGAGCTAGAGCAACCAATTTTGGAATGTAGACTCCTATTGTCTGCACGCAGATCAAGTTTATTTCAAATTTTTGCCACGCCCACCCACGCCTCCACAATAGAAAATGTTGAATAACTCCCACAATATCGATCTCAAATTCAAAACGTAGATTTATATTCGCAACATCTTTAAGCCCTCCAATTTTCATCAAGATCGGATAATAAATAGCCGAGATAAAAAAATGTTGCATACTTTTCGGCTGACCCACCTCAGGCATACAGGAAGGCTATTAAACATTTGTTTCCATGAGTAAGTTCCTTATGTAAACGCATTTCGCCAATAAACTCATCGATGCAATTAACAATCTATATTTTAGTTTTCCGGAGTAGAATCCCTAGTCTTGAGATGTTTGGCAAGCCTTTCCACATCGTCTTCACTTTTCAAGTTCAAAGAACTATGCGTTATGCTTTCATGAGCCTCATGAACCATTAAATAAATTTAAGCTGTCTTTTTTATACCCGTTATTCGTAGAGAAAAAGGGTATACTAAAGTCGTGCAGATCTATATAACAGGCTGAAGGATTCATTTCCGACCATATAAAGTATATTTATTCTTGATCCCTGAAAGCCCTGTCCGTCAGTCTGTCCGTCCGTCTGTCTGTCTGTCCGTCTGTCTGTATAAACGTCTAGATCTAAGAGACTAGAACAGCTAGAGCAACCAAATTTGATATGTGGACTCCTATTGTCAGCTTGCAAGTCAAGTTTGTTTCAAATTTTTGCCACGCCTACTCCCGTTCCCACAATAAAAAATGTTGAATAGCTCCCTTAATTTTTAAGATATCGATCTCAAATTTAAAACTATCATTTATGTCCGGAATGGCTATAATCCCTCAAATATTCATAAAGAAGTAGCCAAGGTCATGAACATCTGCCGAAGCAAATAATGACTCAACTGCTTCTTGGGAAAACTCAGTTTTTTAACGACTGGACCACCATTTCAAACAACTGCGGGCTAAACTTTGATGGCGTCATACACAAGCTGAAGTCATAAGAAAGATTTGTGAAGAAGAGTGTCAAATCTTTATAAACCGAGGTAGACACAGCACTGAAATATCCACTTATAAAAAGCTGACTCACAACCTGGGTCAATAAAACAATTTTCAAGATAGCCTAGGAACAAACTGCATTAGCAATATTTTTAAGGCGAGGTGCAAAATGATTGCCTTTAACTTTAGGCCACACAGAAGGGCTTTGGATAAAACCGGCAGCCTTTGTAATATACGTGAGAAGGAAAATGTGGAACACTTTATCGGCACTTGTCCCATCCTTAGAGAGGTGGGAAATCTCTACTTCCGTCGCATCACTTCAAACGAATTTGAACTCCAAAGCATTTTAAACGGAGAAAATTGGCGCATACTATCAGCATTTTCAGCAGAAGCAACCAAATATCAGCGTCAAATTATAAACGAAGATTTTTAATTTTTTTTTATTATGTTCTATTTTGTTTTCTTTTTTTCTAAAACAGTCTGTAGAGCCGTCTTCATTGATTCACTATCTCGTGACGAACGGGGATGGTAGGTGGAGTAGTCAAATGAAAGGCGACTCTCAGACGTACCTATATTTATAATTGTTTATATAATACAAAATAGCATGAACTGACGGTTTTAAATAAACCATTGTTGTATAACACTTACAGTTTTTATTATTGTAAAGCCAGCTATTATCTAATATCACTATGTTGTCAATATTTTATCTTTACACAATAAAAATAACATACTACTACTACTATTCATAAAGATAGGATAGTAAATAGCCGAGTTAAAAAATATGCATTATTTTTGGCTTCCAGATTTTTTTTTAAAAAGAATTAATAATGTGTTGTGCAGCCACGGTTAACTATGATTTCGTACATTCTGTTGCGTAATTTCTTGAGATAATCAAGTTAAATTGCCTCCCAGGCACTTTTTATTCCTGGAATAAGTTCCGATTCAATTAAGCGTTCCCAAACGTTTTTTACAATGTTCAGGTCAGGCGAGTACGGCGGCCAGCCAGTAAGAGTACGTTTTGGATCTCAATCCTAGTCTTTACGAACCTGGATGTGTGGATAGGGGCGGTATCCAGCTGGAACTTCCATTCCAAGGATCCAAAAATATCCTTGATTGCAGGGAATGCCGTTTTCAACACACCATTGTATGCAGTGGCATTCATAAGAGGAGAAAGAAATAGCAATTGAATGGCGCCATTGTATGTGAAAGCACCCCATGACACCACCAGCTCGGCTGTGCAATCGATCCAAAGTATGCTCTTCCTTTCGAAGATCTGAAGCTAGTAAGCAAAGCCATCGGGATCCAAAAAAAAAAAAACGCCGACCATTCATTTTTTCCATAGTTATCCTCATTACGTAAGAAAGAGCAACTTTACGGCTGCGTTTAATTTGTTTGATATTTTATGGACCACACTCATTATAAGACTTTATTTAGGCCTCAGGTTCACTTAACGCTTTTGCTTTTCCATATTTGATTAACTTAATTTAAAATTGGTCAAAATAAACTAATAGTAACTTTAATTAATCCAAAGGACTGCTTACACGACGAAATTAATATTAAAGTGTAGAGGCGCTAATCGACTGTCGAAAAAAACCATTAATATCTGACTTCAAAGAAAATTGCAAATCAAAATAACTGTACACTTGCTACACTCTTAAAGCGTAGTATATACCTCAAGAAAGGATCTGCCAAATCAAAAAACTCCATATAAAACAAGTGAGAAAGTCGGTCAAGCCCGACTATGAGATACTCAGTACCAGTTAGTGCAGTCGCTTGCATTTGCTCGCTCGTTATACGTGCTATACGCGTTATAAGCTGTTTTATGCGTTATACGCTGTTATACGCTCATCTCTAAGTTTCTCTCTCTCTCTCTCTCTCTCTCCCAAAGATTGTGTTTGTTTGAATACAGCGGGGGTTGGCAGGAAGTGCGGGTTGGGGGTGCGGGTTAACTTTTTTTTGCTCATAACTTGTGTATCGCTCATCCGATCTTTATCATTCCTTCAGCAGATAGATAAATAATTTTGATTACTAGATCTAGAAGCTACGAACAATCTGTCATCAATACTGTGGGAGATATGACGATTTTCCCAAATTTCGGGGACGGGAGGGGGCGTGGCAATAATTGAAAATACACTTGATCTGCCTGCAAGTATAATGAGTTTTTGTCCCATACATGTCAAACCTCTATCTCTTATCATCTCTGAGATCTCTTCGTTCATACGGACGGACGGACGGACAGACGGACATGGCTATATCGACTCGGCTGTTGATGCTGATCAAGAATATATATACCTTATAGGGTCGGAGATTATTCCCTCTGGCTGTTACATAATTTTACACAAACTTAATACACTCTGTGCACCTTTGGTACAGAGTATAAAACAGAATAATAACAGTACAATACAGAATATAAACAAAAGTTTGTGCATTAAAGCCCTTTGGTGCTCTCTTTGTTGATAGTCTACACTCCCCACAAAAGGTCTGAATTAAATACCGCAAAAAAACTAGATCGCTATTTTCTGTGTTTTTATCGATAGCTCCCCAAATAATGAATTTCAATTATTGCAATGGGTATCGCACTTTGTCGATACACTCATATGCCTTATAGGCTGCAATTTAAAACATTTTCCCATCAATGATTGAGAGCTATTTTCAAAGCAATTTACAAAACATCGTGACATCTTCAACCACATTTTGAAACTGGCTATATGCAGTGTTTGGAAGTACCTAGGTACAAATACCTAGGTACATACCTAGAGACATACTTTGTGTACCTTTCACCTTACCTCGGTATTTTCAAATTCGAGTACCTTTTACCTTACCAAGGTCTTAATTTTCATTTACCTTGTCAACAGGTAAGGTACTTTTCGTACTTGATTTATTTCGCTTCGATTACATTATATCCAAGATGTTGCCGCTCTGCCATGTTGGAAAGAAAAGTTTCAGGAACCTGTTTGTGGCATTCGCTGGACGTCCGGTAAACATACCCTGTGCAAAAACTAAACGATCCATGATAGATACATAAGAGGAAGGCGGACTATTAGCCGTGCTCCCATTTTCACTTTCGCAAAAATTTTACGATTTCAATACCAATATTGTATTGAAAACCGTTTTTAAATCGAGAAATTTTTACGAAAGTGAAAATACTCATTTTATTAGTACAACTGCCGATATCTGGAGTTGCAATAACAAAAGCTACTTTGGTATAACTGGCCACTATATAGGTATAGATGGCAATCTAAATCGTCATTCTCTCGTGCTCGCATATAAACGTGTGCAATTCTCCCCACACACATGAAATACTTGCTACTATATCAGCTGAAGTTCATAGCAAATACGGACCTAGAAATACCAATATATGTGGAACAGTTACAGATAATTCATCCAACTTTGCAAAGCATTTATCGTGTACAGAATTTAGAAGAGTCCGATTTAAAGGTAATAAACCGGGATAGTTCATCTCTTGCTGAAATTATTTTGCCAAGGCACTTTGGATGTGCATCACACACTTTGAACTTAGCTGTAACGAAAGATGCTGAACAGGCTCTAAAATTCTTCCTTAACGAAAGAAACGGCAATTTGGAATGCTAATAACAACTCCACAGTAACAGCAGATGAAGTTAAAAAAATTTGTAAGCTTAAATTAATAGCTCTTTGCGCCTCAAGATGGAATAGTTTTCATGCCATCATGCCATACATAAACTTAAATGCTAGAATAATTCGATATATTGTGATCCACTTAAAGATGCTTTTAGAAACGGAGTTTTCAAACGATTTTCTTTAATTGAAAACTTGACTTCGAGCGAGACAAAGACTTTGGTTTTGTCCACTATGATCCTTTCAAATATTAAATAGAACCATATTAAAACAACAAAATTGTAAAGAGTTTGAAAGATTGGCTTGTTGAAGAAATTATGGAAAATTTTTAAACTGTTGTCCATAAGAGTTCAAATACAAAGGATTCTGAAGACTTATAAGAAACAGACAAGGTGAAGAAATATTCGAAGCTGTTTTTATGTTAAAAAATCGAGATAGCATATAAGAGACATTTTAATAATAAAACATCATATAAAATCACAATATTCCATTTTTTCTTTTAAAATTAAAAGTACCTTTTTTGTAGCTTTCCTTTACCTATTTTCTTACTTAAACATGATATTCAACTCGGCCCACACGCAGTGTTAATCTCATATTTAAATATTTAGCCTATGTCGCTTTGTGTGTCATAAACATGCCACCTTTTGTAATAGCATTAAATATTAATAGCCGCAGTGACAAGGATCAGCCCAGCCCAGCAGACACAAAACTTGACAAGGATCAACCGTGGGAACCACTTGAAAAGGTTATCCGGCTCCCACCACTTAATATGCATCGTGTGAGGCAATGTGTATTCTTCACACGAATGCATTTTTATATTTATACACACGCAGCTATCTTACAAATACTGCCTTAGTTAAGTTAGAAGATAAGGGATAATAAATTCTGAATAAAAGATAGAACGCTTACACTGAGCGTGTCAGTGCATATTAAATCTTACAACCGTGCTCATCTAAAAGTGTGTATGTCTATACAACCTAGGTACTGGAACCTCGGAACCTATACATTTACCTTACCTAGGTTTTTTCTTTTACATTTACCTTGTGCCTTTCCTAGGTAAGAAAATTGAGTGCCTTTCCAATCACTAGCTATATGTATGTATATGTAAATGAATTTAATTCTTACTGAGTCAGGGATGGGAATTGAATGTTTCATGTTATTCATTTACTAGTAATTTGAAATTAGACCAAAACAATGCACTGATAAACTCTGCCAAGGCGACCGAGCAGGAGTCAACCCACAATCTGAGTGCAGCTGGACCGGCTCCGGCTTTACCTTTGGCTAGCATAATTAATTAAATTAAAATAATTATCACTAAGAATACAAGAAGAAATAGTCATAATAGTGCCTTCGCCTCCACTGCGACAGCGGCAAGCGAGGATCAGCCATCGGCCATCAGTGTAATAGGAGCTGGACCAAGCCAGACGGCTGGTCATTGATATCGAGACTCGAACTTGATCAGCGTATCCATAAACTTTCACAAAACAACCTTAATCGATTTATTTAAGTGGCTGAAATTAAGCTTCAAAGTCAACAAGAATAGGGGGCGCTAATCGGCTGCGCCCGACAGGATAGCAAGCAATTGAAAATAATAAAAAAATTTTTAAATCTAAATTTAAAAAAAAAGTTTCCAGCGAATCAAGCAATCTTCGGGAAAATGCTGAATATACGTATATACCATTTTACAACAAAGAAAGCGAAAAAAATGATTCCGAGCAAAATAAAATTTGAGTGCGCGATTTTTCATCCATATATTCTTGATCAGCATCAACAGCCGCGTCGAGTCATGTCCGTCTGTCCGTTCGTCTGTTTCGATGCCATCTCCTCCGTCAGTTTGAATGCTATCTTTGCCAAACATTGCAAGAAGTCTTTAAGTACAAGTACGCTGCATATTTGTTGGAACCGGCGGGATCGGAAGACTTTCCCAAAACAGAACTTCCAAGCCTCTTGTATACCATGGCCAACATCAACACTCCACCACATAGCGACACTCACATTCAATTTAAATGTGAGGCGCAGGAACCGAGATCCCTATGCTGGAACGTGGAGTCCAGTCTCAACTGCCTACTGACTAAGTCTTATTGACCAGGCGCGTCCTAGTAAGCAGCCTCCTCGTCGGCTTGCGCTATCAAGTACAGCCGAGGTATCGAGGCTGATCTCTGGATGGAGTCACGAGGAGTGATTCGGCCCTTCACAAGACCTTGCACCGCACCAGTAGTCTTGATGCGAAAAAAGTATGGCTCTACTCGACTTTGCGTGGATCGTTCACCTCTAGCAATACGACATGAGATTCGACACCGCAACGACATACAGCAAAAAAAAGTCCCTACCGTCTGTCCGTCCGTATGAACAGACATATCTCAGAGATAGTAAGAGATAGAGGTTCGACATGACTTTCTTATTTTTGTCTGTGTAACTTTTTCGGGCCCATAGATGGCCGATCAATTAGTTTCAACTGGACAAAATGGTTTATATATTAATGTTGGCTTATTCTAAGTTAAACTAACCCACATCGATTAGCAGGTCATTCATGGCTTCTCCCTGGCTGCTCACTTAGAAAATAATCTACTTTATACTTTTTTTATTCTCCCTCTTGTTCTGTTTTTTTTTAAGTATTATGCAATTTTTACTACTGGCCCAAACCATTTTTGCTCTTTTTGCACCGCCCGCGACTGAACAAGCGTATTGAAAGTATTTTTTATTGACGTGACAATTTTGCATTTCCATTTTTAACTGTTGTCATCGGGCCCATGAGTAAATATGAAACTCAATTAAATGTAAAAATTGGAGCTCTTGTAGCTATTTTTAGACCAAAAAGGAGAGGGTCTCGGACACAAGTGAAAGGTCAAGTAGGAAAAGGAAATTCCTCTGGAATGGCACTTGCACTCTGTCACTATCTTTCTCTAATACGCTGAGTCAGCTCGAGAGCTCGTCAACGTCAGAGTCAACTTGTCAATGACAAATGCGACAATCAGCAAAAAATTATTAACGAATACATGCATTTAATTAACAAATCATTGTTATTCTCGTTTTTTGGTGGTGTTATTTTTTGCATAAATTTCTTGGTATTCACCCACTGCGTCATGTGGGCGCGTTGGTAAACAAACTTCACTGCACTCTATTTTTAGCACGTGCTGCACTTATGCAACGCCACAGTTAATGTGCGATCAAAGTGCAGTACATTTCCACATGGGGAATTCCCCAGCCTACAAAGCATGAAGACTGAGTGACTATCAAACTGTTAACCAGTAGTTACTACCAAATTTGGTTACTTGCTGTGCACTGCGCTGCCCCTCTGGTCTGGTTGGGTAGTCCCGCTTGGGCAAGAGCATGACATCATGTTGGAGTCTGCTCATGTAGGTGAGGGCAAAATGTAGAAGAAAGCGGTTATCATATAATTTACTCTTGCGCTCTACACCATGAATTTGGACGAGGTTGATTTGTTCTGCTCAGCTGGCTAAGTGAAGACTTATGAGAATTGAAATGAAATGTGAGAAAAGGAAACTCTGCGAAGCAAAAATTTATATCCCAGCTAAAGGCGATACGTGACAAAGTTATAACCTATTTCCACCAAGAAATGAAGAAAATTATATCATTTCTTCTATACGATTTGCCTTTTCATTTTGCCGTTTATTTCTGTCATTTCTTAAAAATTATGGCATTCCCCACGAAGGAATTTGGAATTTTTTAAAAACGTACTCTTTACTCTCTGGAAATAGAAAGTGTCATCACCAATAAACTGTAGATTTAAATTTAAAAAGTAGGCGCAATTTTGTTTAAAATTTAATTCAGTCAAAAAAAGTTGTGTATTAAGCTTTCTGCTGATAATTCAGGGCGATAACAATAAGTTCGCCCCGCGTAATTGCTTTTCTGACGGGTATGTCTTTTTTTGACTAATTATTCCAAAAAGTCCACGTGAGTTTAAAAGTGGCGCCTGTTATTAAAATCATTCAGCTGTTTTTGTCAACGCGGCATTGTGAATGTCAAAAAGATGATGATTGGTCAATGGAATCATACAAATTTTAAGAAATGAAAATGATAAGAAATTATGCCAATGGAAATGGGCTATTAAAGCATTAATCATGGGCAGGAAGAAATATTGGGGTAATCAAGCAGAAAAAATAAATACACGGTTTTCATCAATTAGTTAGCAAATATCTTAAAAAAAATTGGTTTTGTATATAACACAAGACAACAATATTAGACTTTTTCCAGTATATTGAAGGGTTGTTGGTGATTCTTGATGATTTTTGTGTGCTGAACATGAATCTGTTTTCATAAATGGTCCATCACATCGAGAGTATTTTTAGTATTTTGAGATTAAAGTTGCAAAAATGCTTATTTTAACACTTTTTAGAAGCGTTTTGTGTAGAACCTACACTTTTGTTTTGACTCTCTTTGATATAATAGTAAAGTACTTCTCCTTAACTTTGAAATTAACTATCCCAAACATTTGTAAGATTTTTTTTAATATAGATATACCATTTTTAGTAATTGTATACGTTTTCCAAAAATATCGAATATATAGAGTTGTTTGATACCAGGGCTGCAAACCAACAAAAAAATGTTCGGATCCTCCGGTTTGCGGGTTCGAACCAAAATTTAACAACGGTTAAATTTGAAATTTGAGGTTCAAGGTTTTGGGGAGTTGGTTTTGGTTCGAGCCTTGGTTCGTTGGATAAGACGCAATATATGTAAAATAAAAATACAATAGGTATTCACTTGACGCCTAGATACATTGAAAGACTGTAAGACGTCGATTATAATTAACGTGAGTAACTGCCTTCTAAGCTAGTGTATAAATCTTCGGTCCGCCCTCTAAAAAAAATTCAAAAATGTCTAAATGTCAAATAATCAGCGAGAATTACAGGTACCGGCAAATCTGAATAGTTTCGGAGTTTCGAGCTTACCAGAGAGCTATATCTGGTGGAAAAAATGGCTAAAATGACCACGCTGGGTGTGGCACACACTTCTGTTTGTATGAATGTATGTACTTTTGTTGCTGGACAAGACGGTTAACATGTTTCTGCAGTAGCATGCACCGAGTTGCTTAGATTGGCTCATATGTATATGTATAAGATGACAAATAAAACGTTAAATACCTTGTGCAGAGTACATAGGTGTTCACATTGAATTTGTAATACATTACAAATTAATATGAATGTATACATATATACAAATACATATGAACTACATTCTATAGCACGCGCCGAGTTTTCACGTATTTAAATTGTTTTACATATGTACATTGTACATACATACATATATGTATGCTTATACCCATTGGGAGCGTGAAAAGGAAAAAATAAAAAATCGAAGATATTGTGCCATATTGCGTATTGTTATATTTCTAATTTTCGACTCTGCTGTTACGTACATGCCCAAATAATTTTAATGTGTATAATTTTTTTTTGAACCGATCCAAAAGCTTGGGTTCGGAACGGTTTCGAGTTCATCTATTTTCGTCCTCGTGGTTCGGTTCAAGGATTGGTTCACAGTAAAAACAAGAAAGAAAATCGGTCAAGCCCGACTATAACATACTCTGTACCCTTAGCTCGCATTTGCTCACGAGTTATACTCGCTCATCTCTAAGTTTCACTCTCTCTCTCTCTTTCTCTCTCTCTCACTAAGATTGCCGTTCAATAGAATGCTGTGGTGATGGGTGGGGGGTGGTGGGTGTTTACTGGCCGTTTTTTGCTCATAACTTGAGTATCGTTCATCCGATCTTTATCATTCCTTCAGCAAATCGATAAATAATTTTGTTTACAAGGTATCTCTAGAAGGTACGAACGATATATCTTCAAAACTGTAGGAGATATGACGTTTTTTCCAAATTGCGGGAGCGGGAGGGGGCGTGGCAAAAATTGAAAGTAAACTTGATCTGCCTGCAAGTATAAGAAATATATGCCCCATACATGTCAAACCTCTATCTCTTACCATCTCTGAGATCTCTTCGTTCATACGGACGGATGGACAGACGGATAGACGGACAGACGGACATGGCTATATCGAATCGGCTGTTGATGCTGATCAAGAATATGTATACTTTATAGGGTCGGAAATGATTCCTTCTCCCTGTTACATACTTTTGCACAAACTTAATATACTCTATGTACCTTCCGTACAGAGTATAAAAAGCCGGAATTCCGGGTTCGAATTGGTATGGTTGAAAATCGTTTTGCAGCCCTGTTTGATAATATTACATGACGGCTGTTTGTTTAAATTAATTTGTGACGCAATGTTCGGATCGATTGTATCAGCGTCTGATATAGCCAATCACAAAAGTCTTATAGCCTACTTCCACTGGCTTTATTTCTTATTATTTTCATTTCTAAAAATGATGCTGTTTCCATTGACAAATCGTCATCTTTTTGACATTCGCAATGCCACGTTGACAAAAACAGCTGAATGGTTTGATTTAAACAACAGGCGCCACTTTCAAACTCACGGGGACTTTTTGCAATATTTACCCAAAAAAACATACCCGTCAGGAAAGCAATTACGCGGGGCGAACGCATTGTTATCGCCCTGAATTATCAGCAGAAATCTTAATACACTACATTTTTCGACTAATTTATAATTTAAACAAAATTGCGTCCCCTGTTTAAATTCAAACCAACAGTTTATTGGTGATGACACTTTCTATTTCCAGAGAGTAACGAGTAGTGCCAGATAGTAATCAGTACTTTTTAAAAAAAAACAAATTCCTTCGTGGGGAATGCCAGTATTTTTGAGAAATGAATGAAATTAAATGCCACAACAATTTGTATGGAACAAATTATATAATTTTCTTCATTTCTTGTCATTTCATGAAATGAAGCTTCATTTTTTGGTGGAAATAGGCTATTCATCAGGTACAAAAT
>JBAMBO010000248.1:0-33332 GCA_037044535.1 Lordiphosa magnipectinata | reverse complement strand
TTACTGTAATATGAGTTACTCAGATTGACTTTTACACTATCAGAGCAACTCATTTGTTAACTATGAGAACTCAGACAAGTGAACTAACAGCTTAAAAATTTAATAATTTATAGATAAGCTACTAGCGTACAGCGTATTTCCCCGAAATTAAATTATGTCCTTTACAGGCCTTTACAGCACAGTCGACACACTGACAGTATAAGCTCGTCTCTACCCAGTTTCGCCAACAATTCTGTCGAGCAAAATGCACATGCAATGCCCAATTGTTAATGTGATTTTTGCCGACCCAAGCTTTAAATCAGCGATGGTACACATAAACGAGCCGAACGCATGCCGAAGCTGAGGCCAAGAGAGTAAACAGGCCTTCACTCGCTGGCTAGTCTTCGATGCGGTCAGATCGAAGCTGGTTCACGGCTCTTTATTTTCTTATAACAATACACTCTCACTTATTGGCCTCGCTCTCGTTAATTAACGCTGCTTTAAAGGCTTGCTCAATGTTTTTTCTTAAAGCGAGAGCTTAAATTTAAGACTTCGATATGCCATTTGAAAGAGAATGATACATTTGCAGAGCATTATCAACATGGTTGATAAATTAACCGAGTTGAACGCAAAAATTCTGTAAGCGTACAGTTTTTGGACTGTTACGTAGATATCTAAATCGATATATATATATCGGTTGTAGTTATAATTGGTGAATTTATAGGTAATGCGCATTTTAGGGTCGGAAAGCTTTCTTCTGATTGTCATATACATTTTAAATTAGGAGTCTGCCATGTGAGCAGAGAAGTTACCATTGGTAACTGAGAAATAATTAAAATACATGCACAAAATATAGAGAAAAGCTAGCTTCGACTAGGCCGAAGTGCATATACCCTTGCAGCTTGTATAATTTATATAAATTAAGGTTTTAAATAATTTTCCTGGAAAATTCTTCGCTGAGCTATTTCCCAAACTCAGCAATAGATAGCGACACAGCTTTGACCATTTGCTTGCCAGTTTGCATTTGTACCATATATGCATCAGATTTTGACCAAATTCTCTAAAATTGTGTGGAAACTGATAATATTCCTAACTGGGAAGTATAATGACGCTACCATTGAAAACAAAAAAGTTTTTCTCACTAAAACTACCTTTTCAACCGATCGTTCCTATGACAGCTATATGCTGTCATATATATTATATTGTGTGGTTGCATATAATATTGATAAGTAATAAGTTTGGAAGCGATAGCGTTGCAAACAAAAAAGTTTTTCCTACTAAGACTTTTTCTCAGAACTAACTTTTGTATGGCAGCTATACTATATAGTTGTACGATTTTCGTCAAACTTGGTGGAATTATGTGAAAGCATAGAAGACTTAGAAATACGAGAATTGGGGACGTTTGCGTTCAAGACAAAAAAATTTTTTTCCACTCAAACTACTTTTTCGACCGATGGTTCCTATGACAGCTATAGTCATCCGATTTGAATCAAACTTGGCAGAATTGTGTGGTAGCATATAATATTGATCAGTAATAAGTTTGTCAGCGATACCATTGAAAACATAAAAGTTTTTCCTACTAAGACTTTTTTTCAGACCTAACTTTTGTATGGCAGCTATACTATATAGTTGTACGATTTTCGTCAAACTTGGTGGAATTATGTGAAAGCATAGAAAAGTGATAAATACCAGGTTTGGGGGCGTTTGCATTGAAAACAAAAAAGTTTTTCTCACCAAAACAAGTTTTTCTACCAATCGTTCCTATGGCAGCTATATGCTATAGTCGTCCGATCTGGCTGGTTCCGACAAATGTGCATCGATTTTGTACCAAAAGACTTCGTGCAAAGTTTGCTTAAGATAGCTTTGAAACTAACGGAAGGGGTAGCATAGAAACAGACGGACATGGCTATATAATCAAAAATATATATGCTTTATGTGGTCGGAGATGCTTCCTTCTATGCGTTACAAACATCTGGACAATCTTAATATACCCTCTACAGGGGTATAAAAGCGGACATAGAGCTTTCGAAAGCTTCTCTTTCTTGCTATCGTGTTTTTTGCTCGTCCGCTGCCGACGTAGCAAAGCAGAGACAAAGCTTTAAGTGATTATGGCGCTTGAATGATTGCGCTCAACACATTGCCAGTTTTCTCCTCTGAGTCACAATTACTACGGCAGCGCCTGCCATACTGTCGATGTCGTCTCTGCTCACATTGCCGATCCTAGACTAATACTTTTGTTTCACTGGCACATTCTAGAGATCATTTTATGGATGATCTAAACGACATGATTCTTTACAACGATTTTCAAAATAAAGAAGTTGCTTTTTCACTAATCTACCAGCCAAAAAATGTATCACTCGTTTGTTATTTCTCTGTTCTTTCTTCGAATTAGTAAAAGGTGACATCAAACCAGTTAATGATGGGCAAGGCCATGACACGGGACAAAAATTAATCCTTTCCCTCCTTGATTATTTTGTTTGTGATTTTTCTTGGTTAATTTAATTTTCAAACGCAATTTTTATTGCAAAATCCTCAAGTGAATAAAAAATTCACTTTTCTTGCACATGGCTATGTGTGTGTGTGTGTGTTTGTGTCCAAGCCTCATCTATATGTATATATAAATCTCTTGGACCGACTGATTATCAACCCACAGCCAAGACCGCTTATCCTAGAGATCTAAGATTTGATATAGACTGTTAAGTTATGTGGGCTCTCACTATGAAAGAAAATTTGGAAAATTCGATTCCAAAAAGTTTCTGTAGGGAAAACTTTTTAAAAGTTTGCGTTGTAAACTTTGCTCAATTGACTTAAAACTTAACTTAAACTTAATACTGAAATGCATTAGAAATGGGCGCCGGACTTGAATGCCGCTTGACCCGAAGGAGAGAGGAAAATGTTCAGGATCCACGTAACAGAAAGGGATTATTTAATAATTCTGAAATTTCCGCGATCCTAGGTCGGAACGGGATAGAATTTAAAATGTGAGGCTCAATTTTATTGCAATAAGCTTTTGGGGAAAGCAAAAAATTGCATTTTTTTTCTAGGAAATCAATCTTAATACATTTTTTTAAAACTTGGACGGGGAAGAAGTGGCGGCGGGTTCAGCTAGTAAGATATAAATGTACATTCGGGTTGAATGATAAGGTCAAGTCTCTGTCACAACATTTAGCTTTTAACGCTAGAAGGCTAGATTTTCTATCGATATACTATAGAGTACTGAAGTGTCAGCAGTAAGAACAGCTGCTCTGTCAATGGCGTTGCAATGGGAGGAGGGGGTTATAGCTTAGTGGGAGAAGTTTGTGAATATTGAAAACTGACTTGTTATAGAATGTTAAATGTTTCTGACGAATGAATCCCGAAAACTGGAATTAACGTGGAGGGGCTAACTGGAATTCATGCTGCTTGAATTGTGGTTACAGCTGCAAACTTAGCAATCCAATCAGCTGTACTTTGTTTACGTTAGTGTGGCCGTATTCAACATTCGTCAGTGGAATCAAGGGAATCTTTCACTTTTTGTGAATCAAGTTGAATGTTAGCCAGTGGAGCAAGGGTATTAAGTGAAGATTGTATAACCTTTTAACTTTACGAGTAATGGGTACAAAAAAAACTTATCCTTAAGATAAACTTATTCTACTAAGGGCCGATTTCGCATCTTCTAGATAGTGCTATATGTCACATAAACTTACGAATAGTTGACTAAATTGTGAGCTTATCTGACATATAGCAGTTATCTGGAAGAACAGAAATCGGCCCTTATTATGTGCATTTACCTTTTGAAATACTCACGCGCTCATCTCTAGATTGGTATTCACTATCTGGTCCCTGTTTTTAGCGCGGCCTGCGCGTTCACATTTTCTTATGGAACGGCGTGACCAATTAAAGCAGACGTTGTGCGTTTTATTTATGTCTTCTAGTTGAAGCCAGCAGCAGTAGCAGCAGCAGCAGCCGGCAGAACTGGAGCCCCATCTCTGCTTTTATAACCGCAGCATTTCGCTACGCCTTCCATTTCCTCATTATTCGCACATTCGTAAGGGACAGGACGCATATTTCTCGCAGTCAGCTTATCTCCGGGGCGCTGACAGCCCGCAATGAGGGGCAGCAAGCACAAGCGGGCTGCTGCAGGCCACCGACACGCAAGGACATCTTGGGCGATATAAATTATATGTCCGTCGCGTCCACTACGAAAACGTAAACAAAATACAACAGCAATGGGAGTTGGGGGGAGGGGGGGGGGGTTGGCGTTGACCAGGGTCAGGAATTGGGAAATTGGTAACCTTGACAACTAGACAACGTGGCGTATCAGCAATTGATAATCTTGAATGAAATTGTTGTTTGAGTTTCGGGCAGCTGCACTATGCGGCATTAAATACTAAAATAAATAACTGACAAATGCAGAGAGAGCAATATAAATAAATAAATTATTCAGCAAACGACATGATTTATAAATTTACAAACAAAACATTTTTGTTGCTTCAAGTATGAAAAACTAATTTACGTTGAAAATAAATGTGTCAACGGGTCAGCAAGTTCAGCGACAGACACAACTTCATCAACTTTTCGTAGTTCAAAGTTTCGCGACAAAATCGAAAAGGCAATGTCAGTTGACTGCGCACCAAGGTGATGGCAGATAAATCAGCAGGTGGGGCCACACATCTCTATGAGGGCCAGTGGGTGTTGGTAGCTGAAACCAAATACCTGTAGCGCCTGCTGACGTTTCTGCTTGACTGAGCTTTCCAATCAAACTGTTGGCCAGCCAAAGATGATGAGGTGATATGGAGTTAGAGTAGGTGTTGAATTACACATGGAAAAAGTTTAGAATCACAAGGATTTGATGTTAAATTTGTTACTTTTGCAGACATTAAAAATGTGTCATAAGAAGGTAAGATGAGCGACATATATGGTATCCGGCTCGAAGGACCAAATGTAGAAAACCATCTAAAACGAGAAGTAAACACTGAATTGACAAAGTTCACTACTTTAAGCAATGTAAATAACATTAAATCGAAACTTTTGCCAAGTTCAACTTACCCACAGAGTATGATCTAGTCTTTGCAGGGGTTGGACATTTTATTTTTCTTTTAATTTTTGCCAGTGTGCATGAATAAGCTATGCATTTCCCCTTATCTCCGGCTCCTTTTCTTGGTCCTCTTATCTTTCTTGGGAGTGGCAATGGCAACATATTTGAAAAGTTTCTAAATCACGCCTGAAAAGCCAGGCGACTGCAAATATTTCTCAATGAAAATGTGTGGCAGCCAGAGACAAGCACAAACATGGCTTAATAACTCATCCATGCGTGTGTGTGTGTGTGTGTGTGTGGGGCTGGTCTAGCCCAGATTCCTCAATTCCTTCCAATAAAGCAGTCAATGACAGCGACCCGGACCCGGAGCCGGACTGCTACCAAAGTGTCAGTTTGAAGTTGAGCTGTTGACTCGCACTCATTAAATAAAAGATTGCATGTTTTCAGCCTTTTGTTTGGCCATCAACCCACGCCCCACCCTCCAAAAAAAAGGGTAAAGCTAATCCGAGTGAACTATCAGTGGATTCCCCAAACCCTCACTCTGTTGGCCAAATATGCTATCACATGTCAGGGCTGTTTTGGTATCCAATTTAAGTGCTATGCAAATGTCACTTCAAATAACTTTGTGCCATCGAAAATTTAGACGAAAGTTATGATGATGCATACACATATTGAGCAATGGTTACGGATACGGCCTTGGGCAGCCAGGCCATTTTAATTAACACCAAATTTACTTTGGCTCCAAATTGTAAAAAGCAAAAATTGCACAGAAATATTTCTTTGTTTGCGCTTCCCTCTTGACTGCCTGGACCACCTGTCCTCTGTCTATAATTGCACAAAGGCACTATCACTTGGCCAAAAATGTGCACAACATTTTATAAAGTTTTGCACTTGTGGTTGTTGCTGGAAGCAGCCAGATGCTGCCGCTGCTGCTGCTGCTGCTGATGATGTCTGACCTCGTCTTGTAGACTAGCTTACACATGACATTACCCCCCCGGTCTCTATTACTCTTTATAAGCGCTACCAATTAGTTGGAAGGGTGTATTTAGTTTTAAGAAGGTATTTGTAGTTGCTTAAGAATTGAGCTTCCCGACCATTTAGCTACATTAGAAGTTAGGAAAAGCGCGGTTACTCTATTGGCTGAACCAGAAACTAATGCTTGGCGCGAAGTGGTAGATCGATGTATATAGCAAATGCGTTTGTTTAGAGTATTCGTTTGGGTGTTCCGGTTCATCAGAAAGGACCCAAAGGATGTAATGTGCCGTCTGAAACGATTATAAAGTCAAGTGAGTTGAACTTTGCATTCAACAAGAGTTGTCGAACTCAAACAGAGTCAGGAATTCTATGAGAAAATTTTCAAAATTGAGGAAAAAGTCAATTCTCAGCGCTAATCTTCAGCGCTTGAGTCCCTTTTTGGAAGAATATAAAGAAGACTGGTGTTCGTTTTCGTTATTGAGAGTGGGGGGCAGGTGGTTAAATGCTCCTATCCCGTATGAAGCCAAATTTCTGTTGTTGCTTTCGAAGAACTCGCAGTTTACGTGTCGCATTTGCACATGACGAATTGTCATGCTGGTCCTCGAGCTCTGGTAGGAGTCATTAGGGATCGTATATGGGTGGTGAACGCAAAAGCATTATGTTCCCGAACAGTGCGTTCGTGCATCTCTTGTTTCAGATGTAAACATATATTGCTGAAGCAGATTATGGGCAATCTTGCAGCAGACCGATCTCCGAGCTCTCCGCCCATTTACAATCTGTGGCGTCGATTTTTGTGGCCCCATTATCACAACGTTTCGCATCCGTGGTAAGCCACCGTACAAGTCGTACGTGGCTCTGTTTGTTTGTTTTGGTATCTGATCTAACCACTGATGCATTTCTTTTGGCTTTTCAAAGGTTCGTCGGCCATCGACAACGCGACGAATTTCGTCGGGGCAGATCGCCAAATGGAAGAGTTCAGAGCGCAGTGGGACAAGGAGTCCGACGCCGTACGCACACTCGCATCAAGAAAAGGATGCGAGCTTGCGTACATACCTCCCAGAGCTCTTCACTTCAACGGGTTATGGGAAGCAGGTGTCAAGTCTGCCAAGAACCTGTTCCAACGAACGGTGGGCAACGCTCTCTAGTCTTGATACTTTCCTGTTATGAATATTATCTGTTTCAACACAATTTTGGCGAGTTTGATTCAAATCGAATGAACATATCGTAAAGCTGACATTTAACTAACTGGCCAGCCAAATGGCTGTGGCGTTTCCAGTTCATCCAGCTGCAATCATAGATCCCGTTTACCTGACTGGTTTGCACTTCACTAACATTCACTAACTCACACACATAGACTAACTCAGCTCTTGGCATTCTGTTAACCTTATTCATATCGGTAAGACGCTACTGTAATAAACAAACTAAATATAAACTGTGCTTTACATTAAATAAACAAAGTAGGCACCACATAGTGTGGCGGTTCCAGTTCATCCAGCTCCAATCACAGTTTCAGTCACAGTTCCAACTAGTTTGCACATCACTAGTAACACGTTACTCGATGGGAGCCCGTTTTTTATACCCTTGCAAAGGGTATTATAATATTGCCCAGAAGTTTGCAACGCATAGAAATATTCATTTCCGACCCCATAAACTATATATATTCTTGATCAGGGGGACGAGCTGAGTTCATTGAGCTTTGTCCGTCCGTCTGTCTGTCCGTCTGTCTGTCTGTCTGTCTGTCCGTCTGTTTCTACGCAAACTAGTCTCTCAGTTTTAAAGCTATCGTGCTGAAATTTTCCACAGAGTCTTCTTTTTACTGCACGCTGCTAATATGTCGGAACCAACCGGATCGGATGACTATATCTTATAGCTGCCATAGGAACCATCGGTCAAAAAACGGGTCTTAGTGAGAAAAACTTTTTTATTTTCAATGTTAGCGGCCTTAAACTCGGCCATTATTAATATTATTTGCTTTCAAACAGATTTGCAAATTTTGGTCAAGTTCGGATGACCATATCTTATAGCTGTCATAGGAACCATCGGTCGGAAAATGGGTCTTAGTAAGAAAAACTTTTTTGTTTTCAAGTAAATCGTTCTTAAAGTCAGTGATTCTTAATATTAAACGCTTTCAAACTAATTTGAAAAAGTTGATCGACATCGGGTGACTATATCTTATGGTTGCCCATAGGACCGATCGTTCGGAAATCTTTTCTGTTTTAAATTTTATCTTTCCTTAACTCCGCGATTGTTAATTTGATATGTTTTCAAAAAGATTCGCGAAATTTGGTCGAAATCAGATGTTTTTGTGTCGGAAAATGGGTTTTAGTTAAAATTTTTTTTCAAATTTTTATGTAAGCGTTCTTAAACTCTGACATTTCAAAAACAGCATTTGCAAGGGTATAAAAACTTCGGCACAGACGAAGTTAGCCCGGCCTTCTCGTTTTTATATATTACATCTCTCACACACGCACACACTCTGAACTCTTTGTATTCTGTAAAACTCACGTTTTATGGACTTTCGTTAGCCACTCGCTGTGGACTTCGTGTTGAGTTCGAGAACTTGTAGGTAGACTCAGGCTGGCATCAATTGCCAAACAAAGAGCGCCTCTTTGCATCAACAATGAACATCGGCGGTGATGAAGAATGCGATGAAGATCCATATTCAGCTGCGCGAGGTACTTCCATAAGTATGAACCATCGTCTGTCAGACTGCGTACAATGACCAACGTAAGATCGGTTACATGTAGTTGCAGAGTCGGCCAGGCGTGAGCAGCAGGTGTACGCAGGCGGGGCGAGGAAAGTTTTTCACACGTGGGCAGCGGTTGATCGACAACATGGGCTGCACTGGGATGTGGACGGTTGGACGTGGAGGCCCGGCGACAGACAAAAGGTCGTTGTCATGCCAGCGAAATGGGCGCTCCAGCCTACGCTCATGCATTCCACGAAAATTCTGGCAGATTCTGCCATGTACATACATACTTATGCAACCGCGCCACATGCGTGCGTAAGCGTTGCTGGCGTCATTTTTAAACCAGGAACTCTCCTTACAGTGGACGATCAGTTGCATTTTCAGGGCGTCCAGCGGAATCGTCAGTTATCCAGTTGTCGAGGCATTAATCCTGTTTTCGTAGAAAAAACATGGCTGCTGCTGGGCGTGTGCGTGTGTGTGTGAGCGCTTCAGATAATTGTTGCGTGTTCGTTGCTTTCAATCGTCGGAGGTCACCACTTTAGCTACTTGGTAACTAACTTTATTGTCTATTACTTAAATGCTTACAATTTTTAGTTATTTTCTTAAGCCACACTCAAAACTGGAACTAAACTACTAGCGGGTATCTCAAAGTCTAGCTATCTGCCTCCCAGCTTTCATTATTCAAATTTTTTTTTTGTTGTGTCTTTGGCAAAGATGCAATCTAGCATACAAGTTTTGCGCTCTTCACCGTGCCATACACAGCCCCCGCACCTGGCCAGAGGAATCTGTTGCAGCTTTTCCCTGCATATTGACTGTATGTGTGTGTGTGCTTGTGCGTGTGTTTGTGTGGGTAAGCGGTGTTTAAGTGTCGGTAAAACTTTATAATGTGCTACAACAAACAAGAAAACACAACATGAACTGGTTTCTCTCTCTGTAGGTGGCGTAATACTCATTTCATTTCGGTAGAACATTAAAATTTGCTTTTGTTTGTTGTATTTTTTGTTAATTATGCATGAAAGCTGCTGCAGCAAATGCAAATGTACATGTGTCAGTGTGTGTGCCGGTGTGTTTTTGTTGCCTACTTTCGGGCGTGTCATTAATTTCACTTGCTTAAAATTTATACAACACCACAAAATGCCTGTTGGCCAAGCTGGGGTCGTAAATATATATGCATATATTTTCATTGCTCGAACACCTTCACAGGCACTCGGTCTTATTATTGTTAGTTGGGGGGCTGTATACAAAAACTATTGTCGGATTTTGATTTTTGGAAATCATAATTTAACACACACACACACACACACGCACACTCACGCAATGACTCTCTAATTTCCATGTGTTGTCTCATTAATATTCATGTAACTTCAACTGTAACTGAAAACTGGAGAAAAAGCAGCCTTAACAAATTTACATAAATTCAAAATGGGTCTAGTTTGGGGACCCAAAAGTACTTGTTGGGAAAAAATTCAAATGAATTTACAATATTTATGACTGCAATCCTACAGATAGACAGGGACACAGAGGCAGACAGCGGGCGGAAACAATAATCAATTATTGGTTAAAATCAACTCAACAGGATTATTGAGTTATAAATGATTCATAAAATATTCTGCGGCACCTGTGTACTCTTCTCCACTTTGGCTTTTGCGGTTTTAACTGATAAATGCCACAAATTCAAAATAAGCAGTAGCAGCAGTGTGTGTGCGTGTGTGTGTGTGTGCGGTGGGTGTTAAGCCAAACCATGGATGGCAACAAAACGATTGTTCAGTATCGACGCTCTAATTAAATTTTGTCACATGGCCACAAAACTGACCATAAATAGCCAAAGTCGTCGTCATTGGGGGGGAAAATTTTGTGGCACATTTTCAATTTCATATAAATTATTTCAGGCATTTGCATGCATCTGGCGAAAGTAATGCTAATGGAATTGCCACTCACCTCAAATGTTCATTTAATGAAACTAAAATGTATAGGTAGGTAAAACCTTGAAAAACGTTCAATTAAAATTTTTGTACTATGGGCATCTAGATGTACTGGCATAGAATAACGTGCGAGATAGCAAGGCTGTCTAAGAGAGATTAACGGAACAGGGAAGAGGTTAGGTTAGGTTAGGTTAAATAGGCAGAGTTTACCCTGAGGCGCGTAGAGGGATGATAGGTGAGGTTTGACGGTTAGAGCCAGGTCCTTCGAAGCATGGTTTTCCCCAGATGCTGGGTACGCTTCCTAAGAAGTGTAGGGCAGTCGCAAAGAAGGTGTTGAATGCTTTCTATCTGTTCCTCATTCCCACAACAACGACAGAAGTCATGGTGCGCGCATTCTGAGGGCCATGTAACCCATAGGGCAGTGCCCCTTTATGACTCCGATCATAGTTCTAATTCTGTTCTTGTTAAGGTGTCGAGGTTGGGGAGTTCTTTTAGTTGAGTAACTGGGCCAGAGTGATCGGCGGATGTGACAGCCAGCTGCGAGGTTCCATTGTTCTGAATTTCCGATGTACTTTTGTTGAGGTCCTGCAGAGGATTTTGTATATCCGTTACCGCTTGTGTCGTGGGTAGCGCTGAACCGTTCCTTGCGCTCTCGTCCCTCGTTTGAGACATGCTTGCCCCACTTGGAAATCATAACGACTACCGCAGACTTCCAAGTGGTCGGAACGCATTGGTATCGTTAGCAGTTACAAAACTCCCACTTAACGAATTGCATCGTCAAAGCCCGGGGCCTTAGCGGACTTAAGTCGCACTTCATCGAGCGAGATCTGGGTCTGATGGAAAAGAGTGTGCCAGTTTCGGCTAAGAGACCAGCTTCAGTGGTGGCGACATCCTCCGCGGAAGCTAGACTGAAGGGAGTGAATCGACCCTCTAAATTATTGGCAAACTACTCGACTATCTGCAGATCATTTTCGTAAAACGATTAGAGCTCGCGCAAGTCGAATTTTTTCAAAAAATCGGGTTTTCCGTACAGATTTTGAATTTTACTTATAACTTTGTAAATAATCACTATTTTCTTAGTTTTCAAATCAGCATTTTTAAAGAAAAAAGTTCAAATTTTACTTTTATGAGCAAAAATGATAAGTTTTCGCATTGTAACTCTAAAAATTGCTATGAAAATCAAAAAAACTAGTGATGCAGTTTAAAAGATGGGTAAATTTAAAAATTAGTTACAAAAAAAACATTTTAATTTGCGCTCACCGTTCCAGAGTTATACTCTGTTAAAGCTTTGTACCCCTTGCATGAAACTAATAACTAATAAAACTAATAAACTTTTTTGTTTTCAAAGCTATCTCTCCCAATCTTGTTACTGATCAATATTATATGCCACCACACAATTCTACCAAGTTTGATCCAAATCGGATGACTATAGCATATAGCTGCCATAGGAACCATGGGTCGAAAAAGTAGTTTTAGTGAGAAAAACTTTTTTGTCTTGAACGCAAACGTCCCCAATTCTCGTATTTCTAAATTTTCTATGCTTTCACATAATTCCATCAAGTTATATGAAAATCAGCCAACTATATAGTATAGCTGCCATACAAAAGTTATGTTTGAAAAAAGTCTTAGTAGGAAAAACTTATTTGTTTTCAAAGCTATCTCTCCCAATCTTGTTACTGATCAATATTATATGCCACCACACAATTCTACCAAGTTTGAGCCAAATCGGATGACTATAGCATATAGCTGCCATAGGAACCATGGGTCGAAAAAGTAGTTATAGTGAGAAAAACTTTTTTGTCTTTAACACAAACGTCCCCAATTCTCGTATTTCGAAGTTTTCTATGCTTTCACATAATCCCACCAAGTTTTTTGAAAATCAGCCAACTATATAGTATAGCTGCCATACAAAAGTTATGTTTGAAAAAAAGTTTTAGTAGGAAAAACTATTTTGTTTTCAATGCTTTCTCTCCCAATCGTGTTACTGATTAATATTATATGCTACTACACAATTCTGCCAAGTTTGATTCAAATCGGATGACTATAGCATATAGCTGCCGTAGGAACTATTGGTCGAAAAAGTAGTTCTAGTGAGAACAACTTTTTTGTTTTCAATGATAGCGTCTTTATACCATTGTAAATACTATCAGTTTCCACACAATTTTGAGGAGTTTGGTCAAAATCGGATGAATATATCGTATAGCTGCCATATAACAAACTGGCAAGCAAATGCTCAAAGTAGTTATAAAATTTACCCATCTTTTAAACTGCATTTCTAGTTTTTTTGATTTTCATTGCAATTTTAAGAGTTATATTGCGTTATTTACAAAATTTATGCAAAATTTTCGAAAAATTGTAATATATGGTACCTTAATGAGAATACACAATGCCAAAACTTATCGTTTATGCTCATAAAAGTAAAATTTTGACATTTTTCTTTAAAAATGCTGATTTGAAAACTAAGAAAATAGTGATTGTTGACAAAGTTATAAGTAAAATTCAAAAACAGTACGGAAAATCCGATTTTTGGGGAAAATTCGACTTGCGCGAGCTCTAAACGTTTTCCGAAAAATCTGAAAAAAAAACTCAAAAATACTTACCTCTAAAAGCTCTCAGAAAAGCCTGAGCAAAAACAAAAATTTGTTTTTGGGACACCCTACTCTGGACTACGAACCTCTGTAAGGGCTGTCTCTTGACATGTCGGGTGCATTTCCAAGCGGAGAAACCTAGGACTTGCGATGGGTCAATGTTGCCAAGTTTGTCTTTTAGGCATTCAGCCTTAATGTCAAATAGAAGCTTTATAAGAAAGTCTACAGTTCTGCGGTAGTCAGCCTTATCGAATGGGTTGTGAGAGCCCATACATCTCCGATCTCAGGATTTAAAATTGCCTAAGGGGTAGACTACGGTGGCTGCTGGGGGGTCTACCACACACAGATTGCGCAGCGGATGTGCGAGTATTTTGAAGAAAAAGTTCAGCTGCGTCTTTAATGTCTGCGGATGAGTTCAGCTCCATGTCAAGGTTTACCATCTGCTCCAATTAACTCTGGAACCGAGGAAATGTTGGCATGTCTTGGTAATAGTCTCGGCTTGACCCTGATGGTATAAGTTGCCGCTCTTCTATTCTATTACCAGCGGTATAGGTTAAGAAGAAAGTTCCAGCAATCTGTTGAAAATCAGGTTTTTTCAACGAATTCTAGAGTAGGCTACGACGGCTGGCTCAACGGAGCCCAGGAGTAATGTCCATCCCAAAGCCTAGCTTACCTCAAAGTCATTTCCTGCCTGCTTCTATATAGGGTCATTGGCCGTTTTGAACGCCAACCAAAGGACAGCCGGTGAGAAGAGAGAGTTTGAGCTTGAGGTCCACTTCCCCTCTACCCCTTACCATGCGAATGGGATAAGCCTACCGCCTCAAGTCCATCTTAATTCCCTAGAGGGCGCCACTTCGCTACTAAGCTCGAGGGCGTTGCCACCTATGAGCAATTTGGCCGCTACCTACTTCAAACGATCATCTCTAACCTATCGATAACCTAGGTATACATATATGTACGTATACAAATGCAACAAAAAGCTGATGGGGAAAAGTTGTGGCAAGAGGGCAAAGAACGTGGGCCTTCCACCGGACGTGTGACTAAAACTATACAAATTTTGTCTTTGCGACAGATTCTTTAGGGTACGCCTTGTCTTTGCATTTTGGATTTGAGAAGTCAACCGCTTTTACCATTTGCTGTAGCAGCAGGTGCGTTGCGAGAGTGGGAAGAGGGATTAACAGTGGGTTAACAGTGGGTTAACAGTAACTTAAGAAGAGGAAAACAACATACTAAATGACAGGAGCGACAACTTTTGAGAAACCCTAGTCAAGTTTTTGAGAAGCTCACTAACTTATTGGAAGACAATTTTGGAGACACTCACTGGCTCTTGAGTCAGCATGGGTAGGACTCTGTGCATCACACTGCGGAACGATGAGGAATCTGTGGACGAACCGGTCAGCCTGGTGTAGTAGCAGTTCAGTGTAGTGTGAGACAGACGGATTAAGATGTCGCCTGTCCATGAAAAGTACATATGTTTCATGTACATGGTTTCATGTTTGTTAAACAACAAAATAAACATTATTATTATTATTACCCAACCCTCGGATGCAGCTTAAATTTCCCAACTGAGTTCAGAAACAAATTCTAGCCTAAATATTTCCTTTCTTTAAGCATAAATAGTCCTTGTTGATATTAAACTGCAGCTTCCCTCCGCTCAAAGCAGTGTTCATAATTGCTTTATGGCAATTATTTGCAGCAAGCCCAACAAAATTAATTTCAAATATCGTATGTTGCATGTTGTCTGCCGCAAGCCCCGCTTCCCCGTTTACCGCTCGCTTTTGCATTACACAAACGACAGGTGTGCCTTGTGTGTGGAAATTATCTTCTGACATCACGGGGAAAGTTGTATCTGCTTAATTATTTGTGTGTGTGTGTGTGTGTGTGCGTGTGAGTGTGCGCGCGAGGCTAATCAAACTTTAAATAGAATTTTGTGTTTCCTACCCTGGCCAACCTCTTCACTCCTTCCTAGAGCTTAGATCCCTACCCTCACGTACATATCAGAAATGTTTTACAAAGTGAAAATGCATGAAACGTGTGCGAGTTTTTGCCCGAGCTTTCCTTGGGTTAACTTGCTTACTTGTTGTTTGTTTTCCACAAAAGAGCATTTTGTATCTACTTCTGTGTTGTACTGAGGTGCCGCCTGCCACATTGTGCAGAAACTTTTTCCACCGAAAATGTTTTCGTTGCAGTTTTGAAACTGCAAGTGGCGACACATTTCAAGCATTGCCAACACGTCCCGTTCTGCCCCTGCCCATCTGCCCATCTGCAACTTCTTTGGCATCTTTGCGCCATCTTCTGTGCAATTGTTTCGTCACTCGCCGCTCGGCACACGCTTTTACTTTCGCTTCCTGGTGTTGGAAAGCGGCTCATAAACACTAAGCTGCTTAGAAAATGCACCAGGAGAGCAAGATGGTCCATGCCGTGGCATACTTTTACCGCTTTTCCCTTTTTCTTTCAATTTCATAAGTAGAAGGGAAAAACCCTTTTTAACACCAAATCCCTTAAGTCTACCCCGAGACGACAATATTTATTTTAAAGCAAAATAAGTTCATAAATACGTCGGCTGTTCCTCTTTCAGCTCTGAGGGCGATTAAGCTGTGCGTGCTGAAAGGCGCCTGAAGCGAGCGAATGTGTGAGTGTGTTGATATTTCAGACAGCTTCATGCTGCTGTTAATTGCCTAGTGGTGGGTTAAGCCGCTCATGCCTCTGCATTATACAGGCAAAAGCAAAAGTTACCCCCTTTTTGCCGTCGACGAGTGCATTCCCGTTGGCCTTGGACAATAAATCATTCTATATATATATATATATATCCCTCGTAATTCCCTTCATATTTATAGAGTAGCCTTCGCCGGTGGCTTGCCAATAAAGTAATTTGTATAAACAAAATAATTCATTGCCGAGTTTCATTTATCACAAGAACTTGGATTGAACCCTTCATCTGCCTTCTGCCAGCATCGATGATGATGAAGAAGACGATTGCCGACTTGACAACTGTCAACTGTCAGCAGCAACAGCAACAACTTGGCAGAAACTGAACAAACAATTGTGTCGCCGGGCGCTGAAAAATTGTTGAGCATTTGTTTTGACAGCGCTCGCGTTTTGACAATACAAAAGACAGACAAATAACAAACGGTGTAATGGCAGGAACGTGGACAGGTGCGGCGGTTGGCTGCTGCTTGGTTGGTTGGTTGGCTGACTGGCTGGCTGGTTGAGGTGGGGCAAATTAATTGTGTCATGTGATGTGTGCAAAGATGAAATGACTAGACGATGAGTGGAGCAATAAAGGAAGTTGAAAGCCACTCACATTGGTGAGGCAATCAAAAGATGAAGAGCAAGAGACAGTGAGCGACAGAAGGGGAACATGTGTGTGGGTGTGTTTGTGTGTGTGTGTATTAGGGATGGATGCTGTATACTTTAACTGATTGTGTAGATACCCTCCACAGCTAGAATAAATATGCTGGTACTTGTACTTACATTAATTCTTTGAAAATGGCGCCCAACGTGGGGCTGGCCTACGAAATTGGCTGATGTAATTCAGACGGAAACTGCAGCAACTGCAGAAACTGATTGCCTGCTTCAAAAAGTTACCTCTCGCCTAAAAGTATATCAAACCGAATCGTATTTCGGTTCCGGTTTCGGTTCTGGCACGTACCGAAACTTATGTTTCGGTTAAAGGTTCTGTTTTGGTTCAAACATTAGTTCGGTATTCGCTTCCGTATTGGTACCTCGATTTTTATTTCGGTATGAATCGACTTAGCGTCCACTTTTAGCTGAAGTATTTCTGGCAGAGCTGCTTTCATCATTAAGTTTCACTTGAACAGAAATGGATAACACAATTACCTTACTGTTCACTAGTTATCATGACATTATAACAAAAATGTTAAAAATGTAACTTAATAAAAAGCCGTGCATGGTTTTTCCAACTAACTCTCAAAGGACAGCAATCTGTCTAGTTAGAGTCGGGTGTCAGGGTTTCAACAACACCTGATTTTGTCCATTTCCAGCAATTGTCGTCTCCTTTTTACCTTTTCATATATTCTTTACCTGAAAGTTTCATATTGAATTTCCTGAACTCAGAACATTCTTCAGTTGGAAGCGTTTCTCCACCTTACTTTCATTGGTCTGGTCTTCTCGGTTTATTAATTGGCAGGTGCTTACGATTTAACCCAATACGCAAAGTTATTGCCAGATTTACTCAATCGCACTCAGAACCGAAACTGTACCGGTACTATGCACATTGGTTTTTTTGTGCCTTTTTTTGGCATAAACTCTAGTTGTTAAGATATTGACCCCAAATTTGGTTTGTACGCATATTTTGGACCCCAAAGACGACTTGTAAGGATTCACTCAACTTAGACCAAAATTTTATATAGCTGCCATACAACCGATCTGGCAGATTTGCTCCAACCTTGTTGTTTCTTATGCTACTGAATTGAAAATTGGTTTGTACTCGTATTTTTTGCTTCTGATACGACTTACAAAATCGTGTTCGACTTGGACCATTACTTCATATAGCTCCCATATAGCCGTACTGGCCGATTTGAGCTAACTTTGTTGGTTTTGACGCTACTGAACTGAATTTTAGTTTGAACATGTATTTTAAGCTCCTTAAGCGACTTATTGATCTTTGTTCAATTCGGCACACTATTTCATATAGCTACCATATAACCGATATAGCCGATTTGCACCAACTCAGTTGGTTTTAAAGATATTGAACTGAAATTCGGTTCGAACACGTATTTTGAGCTTTTTTAGCGACTTATCGAAAATGGTTCGATTTGGCATACTATTTCATATAGCTGCCATATAACTGATCTGTTCGATTTGCTCCAACTTTGTGGTATTTTACGCTATTGAGCTGAAATTCGGTTTGTACTTTGATTTTTAGCTCTAATTACGACTTATAAAACTTTTTTGTGTTTGACGCTACCAAGCAAAAAATGCTCATATAATATAATATTTTCAACTTAATCACGAATTCAGCTGCAATAAAGCCTATTTTCTCGAAACCCGCACGTTGTAGCAAGAAGTGTTAGTTACTCATACTCAATCTGCACACTTTCGTTAACAACTTTGCATTTAAAACCCCGTGCAGCGTTGTGCCATGGTTAACTATTATTCCACAAAACACAGCTACACTGGTTAAGGGTCAAATTAAAATTACACATTAACAACACGAGGCACAATTGGGCAACCCAAAACAAAAATGACAAACGCGTTATCAACTTATAATCTTAAATATCTGGACTACACATTTGCATTTTTACAATACATATTTTGTTTCTAACTTTTTAAGCAGACGCACTAAAAGTTGGAAAATATTTGCTGTCAATTTCACAAAAAGCACGTGGCACTCAAACGGCTGACTTATAATATGTTTTGTTTTTTATCTAATAGGAGTATGTAAATATTAAAAACCAGTTAATATTTGAATTCTGAAAAATAATTTTTTTTGGTGTTTATGCCAAAAAAAGGTAAAAATTAACCACTGTGCAATGTTAAGGTTCTTTTCGGTTTATTCCGTTCCAAAAATATCGGTACTCAGATACAAAACATTAAAAATATCAGTTCTGTTTCCGGTTCTGGTTCTGAGTTTTAGTCGGTTCTTTTTGGTATACGGTTCCGGTTCTGGTTCCGGTTTGATTCCCTGCAATATACACATATTTAGAAAATCAGTTATCGAAAATCCAGGTTAGGTTAGGTTATGTTCCGATGGCTGAGAACGATAAGTCGTTTTCCCACTTTGGGCCCATTGCGATGCCATGTTTGTTCCCTGTTAACCCTTTTTAAGACTGAGGGGGGTCCTCGGTACTGAACAATTGTGTGGACAGAATGAATTTTAGTAGAGCTGGGATCTCTAGCCCGGATATCACCGAGAGGTTGAGTAGGAGAGGTTGACCAAGTGTCCTAAGTCTCCTTCTACTTAAAGCAGGGCAGTGGCAGAGAAGGTGTTGTACTGTTTCCTCCTCTTCTTCATATCTGCAACTTCTGCAGAAGTCATGGTGCGTGACTCCCAGGCGTGCTGCGTGTCTGCCCATAAGACAGTGACATAAGACAGTACAAATGTTATAAAAGTGCTTCAACACAACTGAAACACTCTACGGACAAGAAATAGGAAGCAGCTTAGATTTCTGCAAGGTCTTGAGTTTGATTCCCAGCTAGCATTAAAATTTTTGTATAATTTGAAAAAGAACTACCCCAACGGAAGCACTAAACACCAAATTTCATCTTCTTCCTTTAGACTTGATGTCTCAACAGCCCTGAGATTACGATAGTCCGAAGCCTGGAACGCTGGTAACTCAGGACATTCAACTATACTAAACCATTTAGGGCCGATTTCACATCACATCACATAGAGCTATCTGTCACGTAAACTGACAAATAACAGAGCAAATCGTATATTTATCTGACACTTAGCAGTTATCTGGAAATCGGACCTAAAACGCATATATTTTGTATGTTATTACAAAGAGACATGTTTCCATAAACATGTTGTTATGTTGTGTTTTGTGAATGTGATATTCAAGTGTGAACACTGCTTTTTTTAGTTCTTCATTTGGACTTTAATGATTCATCAGTCAAACGGAACAGGAGGCGACCAAGTAGATACTGAGAAGTATCGTTTACACTTTTCTTACAGAATTTAATGTCCGTTCTTCATCAGCTTCAACTTCAGCTTCTTTACCTCCGACCTCCAACCAAACATTGATGAACATTGATTGAGCTGAGTCAATATAGTGATGTCCCTAAGTCCGACTGCATCTTATTCATCTTTTCTTTGCAGGTATTTGCAGAATCTCGACTACATATATGCTTTAAGAGTAGTGAGTCATTTGGCTATGGTAGTGGCTTGGTTTTAAGCATCCATATAAGTCGCAAAATATCATGGGCTTTCCTTAAGTGGTTGCTAAAGCATCCATCGTCTGCTAAGATACATTTTCACTAACTTACATGTCGTCTTCAGCTGATTCATAACGCTCCCAGTTGATGTTTGATTCGCCAGGGCAACTGCAAATTTCGCTTAGCCAATCTTCAATTCCGGTATGGAATGGTTTTTGTTGCTTTAACTCACTTCGAATCGTGGCAATAGCACTTGTGGCGCCGTCTGCTTGTGCAAACGGCCTCCGGTACGACTGATAGGTGCAAGAGTGACGCAATGGCTCTCCGAGCAATGGAAGTAATGAGAGCAAAAGGCGTGACCAACGCTGAGACCTTCATTAAATATTAAAATATTAAATAACCTTCGGTTCGAAATACTTGAATTCTTAGTTTCACTCACACTCTCATCACTAGCTAATATTTGTGAGGAAGTGGGAGTGGCACACGTCCTGTTTGCGCAAATTTCAATTTGTATATTACCTCATATCATATTGAGCACATTACTTATGCACATGCAGCAAAAGAACTTGCATCTTCCTGCATATGAATGTGTGTGAGTGCAGACAATGAAATTTATGGAAACACCAGGCAGAGTAAAAGAAATATCGCAGTGCTAGGAGCTGCACCAGCAGCAGCAGCAGCAACAGAAGAAGAATATGCTACAAATTTGCTTTATTTAACATGTGAAAAAGTTGTAAAGTTTTGCTGTCATCTCAACAAAACTGAAGGTATATAGGAATTTGGACAAGTTTGTGAAGTGAGTGAACTGCAGACTGCAGGTGTGATAAACTAAGGCTTACTCAAACAAAATGCACTTTATAGAGCAAAGGTCAAGTTATGCTTACAGGGTGCATGCCATTCGAGTTGTGTGTATGTGAGTTGGTTGGACAAAGTATGTGTAATGTGTCCGTATGTGATTTCATTTGTGCTTCTAAGAAATCTACCACCCCCCCTGCTCCCATGGCATAGTTGGCACGATATGTGCAACCTTTTGAATAACTTCATTTCCTTTCCAGCAGCTTTAAGGCATGACCTTTCGTTCCTTAAATTGTTTTCTCACTCGCCAGTCATTCCGAGTGAAGATGCATTGGCAGCCTTTGCCAGCATTGACCAGAAGCAATTTGTTGTGCAATTTGCTACGAATTTGGCATCGCACATGGCTGCTGCTGCTGTTGTCCTGCTGCGTCCTGCGCGTGTGTGTGTGTGTGTCCTGACACGCTGACAGGCAACGGGGACAATGTGTCCTTATTATTGTCGTAATTATCTCTTGAGCGTGTAGCGAGCGTGAAGCAAATGTAAATATAATAAAAATAAAAGCAGTTAAATGAACAAATTGAGTTGAGCTGGTGCTTCCTTTGCTCTACCGAGTAAAGGCAACATTGTTGTTCTTTCTTTTTAATTGCGTTTTTTTTATTATTTATTTTAATTCCTGTTAGTGAGTGTGTTCGTGTGTGTGTGTGTGTGTGTCCGTGCTCAGTGACCCAAAATGAAAACGGAAAGCAGTCGAGGCGTAGGTATTGCAAACGCGGCGTATGCGTAATGTTTGATAGCGCAGCCAGTACAGTTCATTTAAAGGAGGGCAGTGTGAGCTTAAACCATGGTGGAAAATGGACAACAAGCCTGGCAGGGACAGCATATAGGTGGCAGTAAAGCTAATGAACTTGAGTGCCTGGCTAAAGCCATTTATCAAAATTTTGTAGCCTACTTTTTTGGGCAAGTTTTAATTTAAAGGTTTTTGTTAGCAAATTAGTGGAAAGATTTCTATAATTTATGAACGCACAGCTTATAATTCATTGGATTGAAAGTTAGAAATTAGCAAGGAACTAGGAGAGAATGAAATAGACACGAAGATGATTGGGAATA
Organism: Lordiphosa magnipectinata; assembly: GCA_037044535.1. Taxonomy (NCBI): domain Eukaryota; kingdom Metazoa; phylum Arthropoda; class Insecta; order Diptera; family Drosophilidae; genus Lordiphosa; species Lordiphosa magnipectinata. The sequence goes on along the minus strand of JBAMBO010000248.1, from coordinate 11,420 downwards.
TCATCACCGAGGAAAAGATAATCTGGTCTATCAAGTCATACCAACCCTTTAAATCACCAGAACCGGATGAAATCCGACTAGTCAAAGACATTCAAGGGATGTCTGCGCACAGGTTATATTCCAGAAAGCTGGAGGAAAGTGAGATTGGTCTGCAAGAAACACCACAACCCACCAAAAGATTGTAGACCCATAAGTTTATCATCGTTTCTGCTGAAAACGATGGGACGACTTGTAGATCTTCACCTTACCTTCAACTTACCTTACCTACCTTACGGGTAGATCTATTGACACCGCTCTACTTGTAGTGGTAGGGACTAGAGGACATAGACATAGAGGACTCGCTGAATCAGTGGGAGTTTGCGTTGGCAGCCTTTCTCATTAGCGAGGGAGCTTTCAACAGCTCTTGCCAAGATTGGCTCACTGGCTAAGGAACATGCTTAGCAGTCGAGTGATCAACTCTAATCTCTGTGCAAGCAACATAAGAAGAAGAACAACGAGAAGCACTCCACAGAGGGGAAGTCATTTCCCCACTTCTTTTGGAACTTGGTTCTCAACAAACTTCTTCTTACCATGAAGTACAGCGGTTAAAGAGTAACAGCATACGCAGATGACCTGGTTTTTATGGTAACGGGTGAGTTCTTATCCACAATCAGTGAACTACTGGAATCTGCTCTTGCTAAAACTCTTCGGTGGGCAAAACAGAACGGTCTAAGGACCAACTGTTGCTTCTCACTGGGAAATATAAGTTCCCTTGAGTTCATACCCCAATCATTCTGTCATTTTGGAGTCGAAACTCTCTTGGAAGAGAAATTACGAGAAAGGAATAAGGAAGACATTGGGCTTATATTACGCCTGCAAAAAGACTTTCAGTAGGAGATGGAGGACTGCAACCGTATATTATTCAAAGGTTAAACACAGCGTTCGTCAGACGTATGTTTACATATGGAGCGCTGGTCTGCTGGAAGGTGTCTAACATCAAATTCCATCTTAACAACCTCCATAAGGTTCAAAGAGCGGCTTCTCTGTGTATAACAGGTTTCCAGGAGGCCCTGGAAGTAATTATGAACCTGAAACCTTTAGACACTTTCCTGAATTATACAGCAGCGAGAAGCGCAGCAACGTCTCAAAGTATCTTCTACAGCCCACAGCAGCAGCCTGCTTGAACTCGGAAAAACTGCAGAGGCAAAGGGAAGTGACTACTGTTTACCAGCTCAGAAATGGAATGACAATTTTAGAACCTGGTTCCCGGAGAGAGGGACTGCCATCAGGGAGAACGAGCTTATTATCTATATAGACGGTCCGAAGACGGAGGAGGGCTCAGGAGCGGGCATCTTCTCCGAAGAACTAGCGACACAGCTGTCACTCCATTTACCGGATTGGTGCAGCGTTTTTCAGGCAGATGTCTATGCAATCTGGCAAGCGAAGAAATTATTCTACACCCTAGTCGACATTCAGGCTGCCATTAAAGCTCTGTCATCAAACTCCACAAAAAACAACCCAGCCTTGAACCAAATCCAACAACACTCCAACGCTGTACGTCTGTGTACCTGGCAACGCCGTCATATCAGGCAACGAGGCAGCGCAAGCAGTAACGGACATGCAAAGACCCCTGCAGGACATCATTACAGAAGTACCTCGATTCAGAACAATGGAACCTCGCAGCTGGCTGTCACATCTTCCGATCACTCTGGCCCAGTTACTCAACTAAAAGAACTTCCCAACTTCTACACCTTATCAAGAACAGCATTAGAACTATGCTCGTAGTCGTAAAGGACCATAAGTGCACCATAAGTCACATGGCCATCAGCATGCGCGCACCCCATCATGACTTCTGTCGTAGTTGTGGGAATGAGAAACAGATAGAAAGCGTTCAACACCTTCTTTGCAACTGCCCTGCACTTCTTAGGAAGCGTACCCAGCATCAGGGAAAACCATGCTTTGAAGACCAGGGCTGTCTGGCAGTTCTGCCCTTGAAGAACCTGGCTCTTTTTGTCGACTCCATGGGATGGTTTAGATAGACATATATTAACGATGCGATATTACATGCGTAGTACCTGACCGTCAGAACCAAACCTATCCCATCTACCACCCCACTTCCCTTCCCCCAATCAGGCATCACCATGGGTCATAAGTCCTCTGGGTGACAATATACCTTCAGGGTATAGTATATAGGGTTGGTGCGTCACCACCGTCAAAGAAACTCCACCAATGAAACCTGCGACAACAGTGCTTTGGATACGGTTCGCCTCTGACGATGTCCCAAACGCAAACGTTTTAAAAACCACGATTTGAGAATCAGCACCTGGAATGTTCGCACCCTCAACAGGGAAGGTGCTGATATTCAGTTGGTGATTGTCCTGGAGGGCATTCATTGCAGAGGCCGAGACCGTCAAGCGGTTGTGATGCAGCCATCGGGCCAATAAAGAAGAAGAAGAGAGAACCTAACATTAGGTTAGTGTTATCGGACCGGTACTCTCTGTTCACTTTGGATCTGCCGTATGCACTGCCACGTATGCTGACGATACCGCTTTTTTTGCCTTCGCTATGAGAGGCGGGAAAGTTGCTCGAGTGCGACTTCTTGGGTCAAGAGTCCCATACTCGGAATTTGCGGTTTAATATTTTGATGTGACTTTGGACCGCTGGCTGACCTGAAAAGCCCATGTGTTACGAGCAGTTGCTACAGTCGTAGCTAAGGCGAAGGAGCTCGATTGGCTTCTCAGTCCTCGTAGCGAACTTTCATTGAGATCCAAAATCCTAGTTCACTAGGCTATTATCATGGCTTCCTGGACCTTGGAGATCCCGTTATGGGGTACGGAATGCTCAAGAAACTAGAATCTTCTATAAGCCGAGTATTACAACGCATTGCGGATGCTGCCTGGTATGTGAGGAATACAACTTTATATCGCGATTTGGATGTTTTGCCATTATGCGCCCAAATCAATATGCATACCAGCAGGTATTATGACCGACTGGTGGCCCACTCCAATAGACTTGCCTCTGAATTGGCTATAAACAGTCACAGAAATCGCCTTAACCGATGACATCCCTCTGACCTCTGGGTCCATGGACCCTCGGGCCGCCTCGTTATTTACAACTTCGCTTGGTTTGCTGTTTTTAAGCCCATCTCGAAGTCGTAAAATAAAGACGCTTCTTGGTCCAACTAATTGAACATATTATTTAAAAAGGTTCTCTTTAAAGAACCCTAACAGTTCCGCACCGCTTTGCTTTGATGACACCTCTAGGGATATCCATCAACCTTATACCACACTAGCACCAGGGCTCTCTCACTCTCAATTACTCCTACTCCACCTCAAGTCGCTATAGTGCACAAATAATTGATAAGCAACCAACCTAACCCATTACAAGCCGTATAACCCATTTAAGGCTTACACTTTTTCTTTTACTTTTGGCATCCAAGCCTACCTTCAATGGTCCATATTCTTGTTAAACAATCATTTGTAGCATCTTGTGACATTCTTTTGCACTTTCACTGCTCCGAAAGCGAAGTTCCCTTTTTTTGAGGAACAGCGGGTCAGCGCCTTCATAATTTGTACAGCGATGCTGGAGGCTTCTCTTTGCCTCTCGCTGGCAGTGTGACATACATTTGGATACTGTGTGCAGCATCCAGCTGTGACCAAAAGCCAGTCAATGTCTGGCCAAAGAGACGGGCACACCCATGGTGTACTCTATAGGAGTAGGGGTGGTGGGGCCAACCAAGATGTAAGCCACAAAAATACTTGACAATTTGTTTGCAATACATTTTCCGCTTCAGTTCGCCCACAGATCCCCTTCTGCTCCTTCTTCAATGCCCGTCAGTCGTACGACTTCTGGCTTCTGCGTATGTATTTGCCATTTCTTGCAGCATAAGCATTTTCTGTGTTTTCTTTGGGTCGTGTTTTTGCCATTTGCTATATGTATATGTATGTGTATGTGTCCTTGTGCTTTTCTCGCCTGGCATCGACTGTAACTCCGTCTCCGACTCTCAAACGGCAACTATTATGGCTGGCGAAAGATAAAAGAGCGAGGCAATAAGTTCATAAAACAATTGGCTCCATTTGCAGTGATTTTCATTGCCTGCCATTTGTGTGACCTGCGAGATGACCAGGGAGTCCCCCTTTGATCCCCTTGATCCCTGAGTGACACATGCTCCATGGTCCAGCCTGCTGTTGTTGTTGTTGTTGTTGTTGTTGCTGTGATTGGAACTGGACTACTGTGCACAGTGCACTTGGGCCTTAATTGGTTTGTTTATATTGGCGCCCCCGGGTAGATGCAATCAATTGCACACAATGATGGCAATTACTAGACACTCCACAAACCCCACTCCAGCCCAGCCCAGACCCACCACAAATACTCGTATAATTAATAATTTTTGCCTTTTATGTTGGGTAATTGCTACGTATTCGTAGGCAATTTACTATTTACCCAATGATAACGAGACACAAAACTGCACTCAGGAGGCACAAAACCCCCAAGCCACACCGCACTCCTCTCTATGCTTTGGCTTTTGGCTTTGGCTAACGCTTCATTGCATATTCCGTTGCCAGTTGTAAGTGTGTGGGTGAGTGTGTGTGTGTGAGCCAATTGCACTCCTACACATGCGAGAAATAGTTATAAGCGGGTGAAGGATATGCCCGGGTTCCCCTAAATATGCGGTAATTAGCAGGAACTCTGTCAGTAAGCCAAGTACTTACTGAGAAGCAGCAAATCAGTGGAAATGAGTGGAGGAAAGACAGCTTAGCAGGTGCCATTATTAATGGCCCAGTCAATGCTGGCAACTCAAACAGATGAAAGTTGATCAAATCAAGCAGAAAGTCATTCAGTTCAGCTAAAGAGAATATGCTAATTTTCACTTTTTGGCATCCAAAAGGAATTGGCCTCAAAATGAAACTGCACATTGGCTTCAAATTTTTCACTGCAAACTAGACAATTTGCAGACTTCCTAAGCCGATAAAGCTGAGCAAATTTAAATAATAGTTAGAGTGAGACATTTTGGACCCTTTTTTACTCTTTAAGAGTGTAAGTTCATTTATTTTACCATAACTTTCAGGCAGTGTTATGGAAGTTAAAAAACTATATATTGTAAATAAGTTAATTACACAAATTAATCCTTTACCTTGACTACATATAGTTTAGGTTTTATGTGAAACTAGTAGGTAGCCGGCTTGATGGAGAAAACATCAATATCAGTTTGAGAAGTGTTTTCCCCAAATTGAAACTGAAACCAGTATAATTTTTTTGTTTGTATCAATAAAACACCTAAAGAGTATCAAACTGATATTTTGGGTATTAATTTGATCCTTAGTATATAATACGTTATACGCAAAAGTGTTAATTTAAAACTAACTTCGGCTCGGCGACCTTTAATATTTGCCAAGAAATCGTGATACATGAAAGTTTATATATATTAGCATTTTAAATATTTCAAAAAGATTAATTGAACTTGGCGCCAAACAAAATAGAGTATACTTATTGGGGCACTTATGTTATAGAACACACTAATATGTTAGCATACTAAAAAAAATACTCATGTACTCAGAAATATGCGAATAACTTCGCAAACGGTATCCAAATTAATTGGGACAACATTTGTTCAACGGAGAATTAAATGGGATCTCATAATAAACTTTAAGGGAAAATCGCATAGAATAAAATAGTTAAGCGAGTGGTGGCCAAAGTAGAAATTTCGAAAGTTGAAAACGCCACAACTGTAAGCCGCATTTCTCAGCCATTGCGTTAAATCAGTTAAACCATTGATTAAAATATATTAGATTGCTCTCGTCGCTATCAGAATTGACAAGGTTATAAACAATCAGACGGTCCATGCGCGAGTTATATCAATTTAATTGAGGTAAAAAAGCAAAAAGCGGTTTTTGGCCCATAACTTCAGATTTTGGGGGTGTTAGGAAAAAACCAAGTATGAGGAAATGCTATGCTCGACCTGCTCTACAGCGTAGGCTAGGTCATTTCGAAAGTATATTTTGGCTGTAGCACTGTGTAATATTCATAACTGAAAAGTATAAAGACTCTACCATTGAAAACAAAAAAGTTTTTCTAACTAAAACTAGTTTTTCGACTGAATGCTCCTATCCAACCATCTTTTTGTTGATTATAAATCAGCCTTTGACACACCGATAAGGTCGAGGTTCTTTGAAGCCCTGTCTACCTTTGGTATACCAGCAAAGTACGTTCGACTTTGCATGATGACGTTGAGAAGCACTCGAAGCTCCGTCAAAATAGGAAAGAACCTCTCCGAACCATTTGATACCAAGAGAGGTTTTAGGCAGGGTGACTTCTTTAATCTACTGATGGCGTATATACTGCGCCAGTGCCCAAATGCCAACAGATCGGGCTCATTTCTTTATAAAGATCTAATGCTACTCGCATACGCCGATGATATTGACATTATCGGCAAAAACGAACGGGCGGTAAGCAGGGCGTTTTCAGAGTTTGAGAAGCAGTCTAAACTGATGGGCTTAGCGATAAACGAGGACAAGACAAAGTACCTAGTATCCACGGACAAGAAGTCTACGCGTCTTGGACAATTTGTTACTATGGGGGAGTACAACTTTGAGGTTGTAGAGGATTTTGTCTACCACGGGACGATGATTACCGGCGACAACAACATCAGCCTGGAGATCCGAAGAAGAATTACTCTTGGAAACCGATGCTACTACGGGCTCAGTAGGGAGTTCAAGAGCAGAGCCTTTTCTCGAAGAACAAAAATAGCGCTATACAAGTCGCTCATCATCCCAGTCCTGCAATACGGCGCAGAAGCATGGACAATGACAGCAGCGGATGAGGAGGCGATTGGCGTTTTCGAGCGAAAAATCCTTCGGGAATATACGGACCTTTAAAAGTTGGCGATGGATACCGCATTCGAATGAATCACAAACTATATGAGCTCTATAAGTACATCAGTCTAGTCAAGCGCATAAAGCAACAGCGGCTGCGCTGGTTATGACATGTAATCCGGATGGATGAAGAAGCTCCAGTAAAAAAGACGTACAAAGCGAAGGCGACTGACTTTGGAGGACAAGGCAGGAGGTGTCGCCCACCACTAAGATGGGATGATCAAGTGCGGAAAGACATTTCCAACCTTGGTATGAACAACTGGTGCCAGCTCGCACAATGCAGAAGCGAGTGGAGGGCATTCATTGCAGAGGCCAAGACCGTCAAGCGGTTGTGATGCAACATCGGGCCAATAAAGAAGAAGAAGAAGCTCCTATGGCAGCTATATGCTATAGTCATCCGATTTGGATCAAAATTGGCAGAATAATTTGGATGCATATAAGATTAATAAATATCAAGTTTGGAAGGGATAGCATTCTAAACAAAAAAGTTTTTCTTACTAAGAGTTTTTTCAGACCTATCTTTTGTATGGCACTTATACTATATAGTTGTCCGATTTTCATCAAACTTGGTGGAACTATGTAAAAGCATAGAAAACTTTAAGATACGAGGTTTGGACACGTTTGTATTGAAAACAACAAAGTTTTTCTCACTAAAACAAGTTTTTCGACTGAATGCTCCTATGGCAGCTATATGCTATAGTCATCCGATTTAGATCAAACTTGCCAGAATTATGTGAATGTGTATTAAATTAATAAATTTCAAGTTTAAAACCGATAGCATTGAAAACAAAAAATTTTTTCTTACTAAGATATTTTTTCAGACCTAACTTTTGTATGGCAGCTATACTAAATAGTTGTACGATTTTCATCAAACTTGATGGAATTATGTAAAAGTATAGAAAACTTCAAAATACGAGGCTTGGACACGTTTTCATTGAAAACAAAAAAGTTTTTCTCACTAAAACTACTTTTTCGAACGATGATTCCTATGGCAGCTATATGCCATAGTCATCCGATGCGGCCGGTTTTGACAAATGAGCAGCGTATGTGTACCAAAAGACTTTGTGCAAAGTTTGGTTAAGATGGCTTTAAAACTGACGGTGGGGATGGCATAGAAACAGACAGACGGTCAGACGGACATGGCTATATCAACTCAGCTCGTCATGCTGATCAAGAATATATATATGGGCATTTCCACAGCTACGAACGTGACAATCGTACGAATTTTTTAGCCTTTGATATGAAGAATAGCAAAGAAAGATTGTACGATAAATCTCCGCATATTGGCAGCACTATATTTAATATAAAAGCTGAGAGTTCTAGACAGTAAGGTCCCAAGATACAGGCAGACAAAAAGGCATACGCAACGTGACATAATACGGAAGTGCGTTTTGGCTGCTTTCACAAAAGAGCAAAACTCTGTGGAATGCGTTCGAGTTTTTCAATGCAACTAGCTTTAATATGATCTGCAATGATGTAGCTATATATTTATAGCTGATTCGCTCAAAAATAAATGTTTCTTTTTTTTATATTTGACTCATTATGATACGCAACGTGACATACGTTACGTGACAAGCCTTTCTCTAACGCCGTACTTCTAATGCTTTTCATAAATTTATATATGTATCCTTTTGCGTAATCATAAATAGCATACAAATGTTGATTCAGGAACTTATATTGATATACATAGGATAAGTTAGCTGCATTTAATGTATAGATGTTTTCGGTTTTTGGTTGACCTTTCTGTGGAAATGCCCATATGTGATCGGAGATGCTTCCTTCTATGCGACAGTAATGCAGCCCAGAATCATTGAACCTTCTCCCACAAAAATATTGTTAAACAAACTTTCAATTCACATTTTACCATTAATTTGAATGTTAAAATTCTTGTTACAAGTAATTTACACCTAATTTTGCAACAGTCTTGTCAAATAAGCTTGGGGGGAAACTTTTATTTGATTTATTTTCTTGCAGTAGCAAAGTCTTTCGTTCATAAAGCCACATGAATGGGATGATTTGTCCACTCTTATATTAACCAAATGAGCTGTTTATGTAAATTGCGCGCATATCAAATTAAAAGCCATAAAACTTTTACGACGACAAGACCCAGATTTTTTTTTGGGGGGTGGGAGTGGTGGGGGTATGACTTCATTGACCCAAGTCCAGGACATAAAAATACTTGCAACGTGGGGTGGCCTCCAACTGAATTTGATGGCCAGGAATAAATCATTTCTAATTGCTGGAGAGCAGTTGGACATACTCTGCGGTTGACTGTTGATGCCACTAATTGAGCTGGAGATTAAATTTTATGAAGAGAAGCAGCAACAACAACAACTCAATAAATCAATGCACGACTGAATCCCAGCTTGCCCGTGGGCAATGTAACAGGTTTTTATGCATTACGTGACCATATGAGGAAAAAAATTCAAAAAAAAAAATGAAAATAAAAGTTGAGAACTGCCCAACAACCACCACCACCCCACAACCAGCCAGCCGCACATGGCGGCCTATATCAAATAATTACCGGAACTTGAACGTATAACCAACAGTTTCCGTCGCGGCAGGTAAAAATATGGCCCTCATATCGGGGGATTGCCCATGTCCGTTTATAATAATTCAACATGCAATGAAAATGTCAATAAAATAGTTTTCATTTTTTTTTATGTTATTTATTTAAAGGCTGAAAGACCTATTTCAGGCAAATGAAATATATTGGAGAGGAACACTTGGAAATTATGCTAATGTGTGAGAGCTATTAGCATAAAGTGATTTTGATGAGGCACCAAAGTGGACTTTATGGTTGGTTGGCTTTGATTAGGGTTAGCACGGTCGCCAACTGATGTTCTCTCTTCATTCAGCAGCTGTATAAGAGTTGGTCAGCGAATCAGTCAATTTGTTATGTTAATGTTACTTTAAGTCGCCTGACGTCACACACACTCTTGTTGCTCTTATTGACGACAATAAAGTGGAGAAAGTGTGTGGGGGTGGGGGCGGGGGGGTGGGAGGGAAAAGCTACTTCAAGCAAAAGGATAACATGACAAACTAGTTACGTGCATAAATAATATTTTCCACATCCCAGTTACCAGTTACGTGTGCTCTGCGTGTGCGCTCCTTGATGGATGAATATCGTGTGCCAGAGTCGCCCTGATGATGTTATGCATAAATATGCGCGTTGGGGCGTACCTAACATGGACGAACGAGCGAAATGAAAATGCAATAAGTTAATGATATCAACGAGAGTTCAGCTGGGGGAAACTACTATACTACATTTGTACTTTCTTGCTTTCTCTCTCTGTCTCTGTTTTTGACAATAATTGTTGTTGTTGTTGTTGTTGTTGGCCACTGTCCGTTTGCTCCAGCCCTGACCACAGAATGGAAGCTGGAACTGAGTCGCCAGAGTGTCAAGCCTTGTTAACCCCTCGACTCGTTGGCTTGGCTGGACAAACAAGATTTATATGCATCAACAGCAACAGCAGCATAAAAACAATTTCATTTAAAACACTAAAAAAATATTTCGGCATTGGTAAAATTAAATGGTATAAAAAACTCCGTACAGTTGTAATACAATTAGGCAGCTTTGCGGCTGTGACAAATAGGCCCATAGTTGTTGTTGTTGTTGTTGTCTGTAAATTGTTTTTAGTTTTATTTATGGCAGCAGGAATATCTAGCACGTGGCCTCATTTAATGCCCCCCCCCCAATACATCATTTCCCGTAGAGAATGACGCGGACCCACGTGGCACACACACACACACACACTAATTGCATTTCAATAGACTTCTCCGATCCAGAATCGAGAGACCAGATAATGGACTAAAACGCACAAATAATTAACTACGACAAATGCGACACGGACACGGACACGGCCAAATGGCAGCGCAAACTGAAAATGTCACAGCAGTTTGCAAATTCAAGGACACGCACACAAATACGACTGATATTCCTGTAAACCAGTTACGGCAAGCAATGGCCAACAACATGACAGCTGACATGTGACACGGGTTCAAGCGAGGGGAAATTGCACATTTTGGAGATGGGTTTTGTGCCACGAAAGTGTCAATACGAAGACGATACCGTACAAAAAAGGAAGAAATGTAAATTGCAGTCGAAAAATTCTTTAAATTGTAGCCAGATTGCATAGTTTATGGTCCTCTTTCTCGCTTTTGACTAAAACCAACACTGAAATCCCACCTAATCTTGCGTTAGCCTGACCACCATCTACCTCCGTGCGTTTTTCTAATTACCAAAACCAAACCAGAGAGATTTTTAGCTAACAAAAATAAATTACAGTTTATGGCAGACGGGGGGGAGCCCAACCAAAGCAAGACCCAAGGTAAACAAATTAAAATCGAAAAATATATATTTCGAGAGTAAAAAATAACTAATGCAGTTTCTATGTTGCAGATTTGTCTGGGAATCAAATAATATTGCAAAAATAAATTTTTGCCACAGAATAAACAAGCAAATATTTACAGCATTTGATGGCAAGACAGGGGGGAGTGGTAGCCAGTATTCGAATAGTTGGCGAGTAAATAAGCTGGAAACCCGAAACTTGAATTTAATAATAAACC